>OY720441.1:193502161-193770483 GCA_963082915.1 Dolichopus griseipennis | reverse complement strand
AAATGCGAAATAAAGCCATATCGCCAATTTTTTCGCGTATGGCTTTAATTCGCATTCAATTGCGAAATAAAGTCATATGGCTTTATTTCGCATTTAAAAATGTAATTTTATTTGTGAAAATAGAAGCAATTTAATTTTCCAAACTTTTTTATTTAAATAGTTAGGAAGGAGTTTTAGAGTTGGTTTCAAAAGCAGGGTTTTACGCTTTTTCCAGAATATTTATATATGTGTATATGTGGGATTCTCAATTAGGAGGGATTTTAGAGTTGGATTCAAAAGCAGGATTGCCGCTTTTTCCAGAATATTTATATATTTGTATATGTGGGATTGTTAGTTGGATTCAAAAGCAGGGCTTTACGCTTTTTCCAGAATATTTATATATATGTGTATATGTGGGATTCTCAATTAGGAGGGATTTTGGAGTTGGATTCAAAAGCAGGATTGCCCCCTTTTCCAGAATATTTATATTTATTAATTAGGGTTGATTATTTTTTGTATGAAATAGCTATGCCGAATTCTCATACCATTCTTTTCATTATAGTGTTGGATTCAAAATCTAGCTTCAATAATTGAGTTAGCGGGGGTTCGGGGGCGGCAGCCCCCTTAATGAAAATATTATATTATTTAACATGTTTTATTACAGTGTATTAAAAAAAATTAGGAATTTTTTGAATGAATTAGGTATCCGAATTCTTATACCGTTTACTATTAAACTAGAATTTGTATCAATTTTACTATATGGCTTTATTTCGTAAAATTTTAGAAAATGATATGGCTTTATTTCGCATTCAAATGCGAAATAAAGCCATACGCAAAAAATTTGAATGCGAAATAAAGCCATTATGTCATTTTATGGCTTTATTTCGTATGGCTTTATTTCGCGCCACCGATAAAAACTGTAATGTGTATAAGAAAAAAATTGAATTAGAAAGGAAAAAAATATTCTAGCAACCAATATATGAAGAAAAGAGTATTAATAATGCAAAACTGCTATACTTAAACGTACAAGGAGTAATAAATAATTTTAATGAATTAGAATGTATAATTGAAAATAAATTTTTTGAGTTTATTTGTTTGACAGAAACGCATCTAATCGAAGAAGATGAAGATAACTTAGTACAAATAGATGGCTATAATATAATAAGAGTTGACTCAAACTCAAGACATACAAGTGGTGTTTTATGTTATGTAAGCATGTCTTGGAATTATGAAGTTATTAAAAAAATTTGTATTGGATTAAATTTGTGGTGTTTAATTTTATCAGTATATATGAAATCAATAGTAATTTACCTAGTCATATTATATAAATCGCCTAATCAGGCGTACACTTTAAATGAATTTTATGATAGTTTTAGTAGAATAATGGATGAATTGACCGAATTAAATTATGATGTATTGATTGTTGGTGATTTTAATATTGATTGGTTGAATAATTCTTCAAAGAAACTAAAAATTTCAGAAATAATAAGTGATGCAGGATTCAAGCAAATGCTAAATCAACCAATTAGAATTACCATGAACAGCAGTACACTAATAGATTTTATAATTACAAATAATCCCAATAAAATCACAACAAAAATTGATAATTCGTTAAAAGTAAGTGATCACGAAAGTATTATGGTCGAAATTGAAGTACTACATAGCTTATCTATGCTACATTTTGGATCATGCGATAAAAAAGCGAGCATCTTTAGTGAAAGTTTGTCAAAAATAGCAAGCAATTTTATTACAACGAAGCATATACATAACAGAAATAATATGTGGTTTTCAAATGAATTAAGGGATATGAAGCAGAATAAAATGGTTCAATACCGAAAAGCTAAATGGTCAAATACTGGGCTAGATTGGGAAAGGTATAGGCAACTAAGGAATAATTATAAAAAAAAGCTTGTAAATGAAAAAAATAAATTTCTAATTATTAAAGTTAAGAACGCTAATGATCAAAAATCAATGTGGAAAATAATAAAATCGTATGTTTTAAAGAGTAACACGTTTAGCGAGGTAAATGAAATTGAATTTAATAATAGGAAATATGTCGATAAGGTAACCATAGCAAATAAATTTAATGAATTTTTTATTGATAGCATTATTGAAATTAATGCAAATATTCCAAATATTGAATTTAAAAATTTAGTAAATAGAAATGAAAATGCGTTTTCATTTGAATTAATAACCTTAAGTAAATTAAAATGCATTATTAAAAGCATGAATAATAAAAGAAATGTAAATTTTATAAATAAGAGAATAATTTTAGATAATTTTGATATCATTAGAGGAAATTTATTAGATATAATTAACGACTCACTAGCTACAGGTAAATACCCTGAAAATTGGAAGGAAACAACAGTAATCCCAATAGAAAAGGTTAAAAATACTATAAAATGTAATGAATTTCGGCCGATAAATATGATCGCATGCGAGGCAAAAATTTTAGAGAAAGTAGTGAATATACAATTAGAAAATTTCATAGAAAACATCAACTAATCTCTGAAAATCAGTCAGGTTTCCGCAAAAATCACAGTTATGAAACATTATTAAATCTGGTAGTGAGCAATTGGAAAGTCTCCATACATAACAAAAAAACCCTTAATTGCAGTGTTTGTTGATCTCAAACGAGCATTTGAAACAATAGACAAAAATATTTTAATGAAAAAATTTGAAAAATATGGAATACGAGCAAAAGAATATAAATGGTTTGATTCATATATAAATAATAGAACTCAGAGAACAAAATTTAAAAATCATTTCTCTGAATCTAAAAAAGTTCCCACAGGGGTTCCAAAAGGAACCATTTTAGGAGTCTTATTGTTTTTATTATTTATAAACGACATAGAAAAAGTGGTTGAGTTTGGTAAAATAGTACTTTTTGCTGACGACGACTATAAGTTAGAAAAAAAAAAAAAACCAAAATAAATGTTAAAACTTAAGAAAAAAAAAAAAAATAAAATAAAATGTAAAAACCTATGTATATCACTAAGCAAATTTTTAGCAATAAATAAATAAATAAAAAATATTATTCAAAAATATTGAGTGTAATAAAGTCAAGAAATATATTGAATTGCCAGCTAAAATTAACTATGACGTACTAAATGAGAAATTATTTTTTGAAAATTGGGATGAAGTTTATGCAGAAAATTCTTTAAATAAAGTTTATAATAAATTTGTCAACTTGTATTGGTGAGTGTACCACAATAAGGGAACCGAGAAAAAAGTAAAGACGTCTAAAAATTTAGATAAATGATTCCTTAATTGCTAAAGTTAATAAGAAAAATAAACTGAGAAAAAAATACTATAAGCATCCTCATAACATTAGGCTCCAAACCTACTATAGAACTTACTGTAGAAAACTCGCTAAAGAAATCTGTGCTTCTCGGGATAACTTTTTCAAAAATGAATTTATAAAATGTAGTGGTAACATAAAAAAAGAGTGGGATGTTGTTAATAGCTTTACAAAGAATAGAGAGCATGAGGACATTGTAAATTCTTTTAACGGAGATATGTTAGTTAGTGACAATAAATACACTTATTGCAAATAACTTTAACGATTACTTTAGTTCTATTGGTGACAATTCTGATCGAAGTGATGATCTACCTTGTCGTAATAATTATGATTTTAATATTGTTGGTGAAAATTGGATAGTAATAGTTTTGTCTTTGAGCCATGGAGCTAGCAAAAATTATACCGTCCCTTAAGAATTCAAATTCATGTGGCTAAGACAATATTTCAAATAAATTACTAAAATCAATTTACAATAATGTTACTGATGTTATGGCTTTTTTGTTCAACAAAAGTGTACTAAGTGGTATGTTTCCAGAAACATTAAAATTGTCTATTGTTGTCCCTATATTTAAAAAAGGTGATTCAAAATTAGTTTCTAACTACAGACCTATTTCATTGCTGTCGAATGTGAATAAAATATTCGAAAAAGCTATTAAAAAAAGAATATTAAAATTTCTTAACAAGAATGATTTTTTCAGTCGGAAACAATATGGGTTCAAAGCAGAAGTTTCAACCGAAAATGCTTTAATAGAGTTCGAAAATAAACAAAGACCTAGATAAAAAGAAGTATTGCGCGGGCCTTTTTGTTGATGTGACTAAGGCCTATGACACTAGATTAACTAATCATAAAATTCTACTACGAAAACTTTATAATGCCGGTTTTAGAGGTATTATGTGGAATTGGTTAAAATCTAATGATTTGAACCAATTCCACATAATACCTCTAAATTATAATACGTCTAATTATTAATATATTTGTCTAGAATAAGGTGTAACAAACGCATTCAATTAAATGTGTTTTGTTGGACGTGTTCAATTATAAAAACATAAAATATTAATGTTTTGTTGAATGTCTTTTATTTAAGAAAATAAAATATCATAAATTATCATAAGCAGGCCAAAAAAAAATTTTATTTATTTTAAAAAAAAAAAAAAACAAAAATAAATAAAATTTTTTTTATGAATTTAAATAATTTTAAATGTTTATGAATTTGTTCATTTACATTTTTAAAACTCACAGAACATTTTCTGGAAATTTTATATAAATAGTAAAACAGTTTGTAAATAAAAATTAAGAAGACTATGACACAGGAAAATTGTGTAGTAAGTCTTACTTATTTTCAGTGAAATTCTGCAGCTTTGTTGCATTGCTTGATTTGCTTCGTTTTAAATAGCAAATAAACCAAGCAATGCAATGCAAAATAATGTCAAAGTTCCCTCAAGGTGCCCTCAAAGTTCCCTCATATCTCTCTCAACCCTGTATCTTTCCCAAATAATTCCCTTTATTTATTTTTTCTATTTACAAAAAAGGTAAAAATGCAAAGTGGTTTTGGGTGTACAATAACTTGAGTTCGATGCACCCAGCCCCATAGAAGCCAAACAAATATATTTTTGTTAACTTAATTCTGTATATTAAAAAAAAATCGAAATAAAGTTTATAATTCAAAATTTATAAATAAAGCAAAACGCAATTCAAAAATCAACATTTAATACAATTTAACGTACATATAAATAGGTACAATTTAGCATGTTGAGTAGGTAGATTATAGAATGTTAGCAACAAACAAATATTTCGATTTGGAATCTAAACATGTGTTGTGTAAACTATGTATAGCAATATTTTTTAAAAATATGTATAAAAAACATGAATAGATGGAGAAATAGATCATTATTGAAAAAAAATAGACCTACAAAAAAAATTTCAAATCTTTTATTAATTTATTTATATAATGCGTTATACAAAAAATAACAGTTGAGATATTATTTAAGCATATGGTATTGATATACAATATATGTATTATATATATACAATATATGTATACAAAATATGTATATAATGAAATTAGAAAAAGTACTTAATTAGAAAAAGTTCTTCTTTCAATTGACCTTCCTCATTCTGCGACGGGCCAACAGCTAGTATCTAGATCGAAGAATACAAAGAGTTAAAATAAAAGATAAAATAAACGAACCTTGATACATAACACTTGTTGTTCCACAAGGCTCAGTTCTTGGACCCATCTTGTTTCTGATCTACATAAATTCCATTTTTAAACAAAGATTAGGGGTAAGATTAGGGTTTTTCAAAAACCGGCCTTTTTTGGATTCGCCGAATCCGAATTCTTTAAATTGAGAATCGCCTAATCCGATTCCAAATAAAAAAGCATAATTCTAATTTATAAAAAATTATAATTGTATTAATAAAAATTCAGTAAAAAATTAAAATAAGAATATTAATTTCTACTTTTGCTAATAAAAATATATAACAACAAGATTTAAATTAGAAAATTAGTAGTATTAAAAAGTATTATTATATTTTTAATTTAATTTGCTATTTAAATAAAATTCTTTTAAAAATAGCAAGGAATTGAGTGATTTGTCTGATAAACGAAATCGTTTCTATGTACAAATGCTTTGTACAAATTGCAAAGACCTTTTTCTGAAGATTTTGAAGTCGGTTTAATACTTAAAAGAGCCCCGTAAAGTTTTTGCAAATTATTTGTTCTTTATCCTGTGTTTTTAAATAAAGTAAATTCTTGCTTTATGGTGGACGAAACTATATCAGTTTTAAAATTTAAATAAAAACTTTTTAAATGATCTGTAACCAAAGAAACCAAGTTAGATGCTGCACATGATCCAATCACACTAACTAAACCAAGATTAAATTGTACTTTCTTGTCATCATCGTGTAAATTGATGTTTACGCACCTCTTCATACGAATACTGGTCCACTTGTCCAAAGTAATACTAAATCGTTTATTTTCGATCGGATCATAATTTCCTTTTTTTTCTTCTCAAAATTACTTTGGACAATCATCATGACACCGGATTCATTCTTAGCTAAAGTATAACCACATTTAAGAATTGATTCTCGAATAAATTTGGATCTAGTGATGGCTCTAATTGATATCCCACTAGAAGCCGCTAGTTCAGATACGATATCTTCTAACGTTCTCTTTGCTGTTGTAGTATAATCTAATATTGATGTTTTTTGTATTTTTATTTCACATTTATCCGCAGTTTCTTCATCTTTTACAGTAATTCCATGTTTAACTTTTAAATGTTTGGTCATTGATGATGTAGAATGATCCGTATATAACAAAATAGTGCTGCATTTAGTACATTTTACTTTTGCTTGTTTTGAATTGCTAGTTGTTGGTTCCACGGTAAAATAATTCCAAATTTTAGATCTTTTGCTTGCTAGCTAAGGTCATATTAATTTTAGGAAACTTTAATTTAAAGTTATATTATACTTACGTAAATTTTTTAAACCAATTTTCAACTATCAATTTGAAAAATTAAACTGCAACCAAAACAAACGAGAACCCTAAAACGTCAATTCAATTTTGTACACCATGGCAACAACATAAAATCCAAACACCAGAACTTACTAAGTTTTATTTTTTTTTAATTTTGGAATTAGTCAAGTTGACACTTTTAATTACCAAAGTTTCTAATAGATGGAACAACTAATTTTATTTTTTGTTATAATTAAGCATATTTATTTTAATAGTGAACTTCACATCGAGCATTTGGGATTCGGGATTCGGCGAATTTCAGAAACGGATCCCGATTCCGAATCCCAGGGGAAAGATTCGCCGAATCCGATTCCGAGTTATTCGGTATGAGAAACCCTAGGTAAGGTAAGATAATAGCTTTCGCAGATGATTTGGCTTTCTCATATAATTCTGATAGTCCTTTAAATCTTACGTCTGAACTTAGCATTGACTTGGATACTCTTAGGCACTGGTTTTCTAAACATAAACTGGTTGTAAGCAAAAAGACTAAACTTATGCATTTCAGTTTTACTAGACAACAATGTTCACCAATGCAATTAATATATTATGCCGGTAACTCTACCAAAGTCAAGCTGGTAAGCGCCACTGATAATACAATAGATAACCTATATCAGGAAAACAATAGTTGCTCATGATTGTTTCGCTATTGAGCCAGTTAGCGAATTTAAATACTTAGGAATAACTTTCGATCAAAATTTAAATTGGTTTAATCATACAAGTTACCTAATAAACTATTTAAGATCAACTCTTATGAGTTAAAATGAAGGGAATAAAGAATTTAATTAAATAAAAAATATTAAAATTAAAATTTTCATAATAGACAATTACCTCTTCCATTTTAAAAAATATTCTTTATATATATCAGCAATAAACCTTAATTTTTTCATATTATTTTCAATATCTAAATATATCTATATATATAAAAGGGAAAGTTTGTTTATTTGTTTGTTTGTTTGTTTGTTTGTTTGTTTGTTTCTTTGTATGTAACGAGTTGGCTCCTAAACTGCCCAGCCGATTTTCATGAAAATTTGTATATAGAGGTTTTTGGGTACGGAAAGAAATCGTGGCCCAAAAATTTTGTCCTAACGGACCGCCAAGTTGGGGCTGTGGTGCAAGTATTTAAATTTCTTTGTTCTAAAATGAAAACGGTTTGACCGATTGACTTCAAATTTTGTATACGTGATGCTCTATGAGAATTGAGTTGACCCTATTAACAGTTTTGGAATTTGTTAACCCATGTCGGGCCGACGGGTGGTCAAAAAAAATTTTGGGTTCAAATTTTGTCCGATTTTACAAAAATCTGCTTTGGCTAAAAAGAAAGCCCCAAAAAAAATTTTGTTGAGTTCCATTAACCCATTGCGGCCCAACAGCTTTTTATAGGTTTTTTCAATACTTTACTCTAAATTCGAAACGGTTTGACCAATTGACTTAAAATTTTGTATACGTGATGCTCCTTGAGAATTGAGTTGACACTATTAACAGTTTTGGAATTTATTAACCCATGTTGGGCCGACGGGGTGTCAAAAAAAATTTTGGGTCCGAATTTTGTCCGATTTTATGAAATTCTGCTTTGGCTAAAAAGCAAGCCCCACAAAAAATTTTATTGACTTGCATTTACCCATTGGGGCCAACAGCTTTTTATAGGTTTTTTCAATACTTAACTATAAATTAAAAACGGTTTGACCGATTTTCTTTAAATTTTGTATACGTGCTCCCCTGTGAGAATTGAGTTGACACTATTAACAGATTTGGAATTTGTTAACCCATGTCGGCCCGACGGTTGGTCAAAATAATTTTGGAATCTAATATTGTCAAAATTTGCGAAGTACTGCTTTGGATAAAAAGAAAGCCTAAAAAAAATTTTGTTGAGTGATTTGGAAGCAAATTACGTCCAATTTTGCGCAATACTGCTTTGCCCAAAGAGAAAGTGTAGTTCCGTTAACCCAGTGGGGCACAGTGGCTTTTAATAGATTTTTGCGTTACTTAACTCTAAATTAGAAACGATTTGACCGGTTTACCTCAAATTTTATATGTGTTAAGCAACTTGAAAATGGAGTTGAGTCTGTTAACAGTCGGTCCTGCGATTTTTCAAAAAAATTTTTTTGGAAGTAAATTTTGTCAAAATTTGGAAAGTAGTTCGTACTGCTTTGAATTACAGAAAGTTTCAAAAATTACTAGAATAATCCTAGAAAAATCGTTTTAAAAAGATTGCTTTCACACATTTTAAAATTTACATGTGTAAACCGTGTGTAAGTTTTGTGTTAACTTTTTGCAGTAACATCAAATTCAATTAAACCTCCATTGAGAGGCGCAGCAACGCGCACCGGGTATTAGCTAGTTAAATATAATTAACTAATCCAATGCCAGATAAACATAAAATGCCAAATATATGTATGACAATTAATCTGAATTTAAACTTACGTCGGCCGTGAGTGAACACGTTGTTGAATCATACACGTTGTTGAATCATCTCCGGTTTTAATATTTAATTAAAGTGGTTAAAAGATTAATTATTGCATAAATTTTATACATTAAGCTATCTTTGTTTATTATTATATTATTATAATTTATAGCAATTATATTAATATTATTTGAATTAAAAAATAAATTAATGACAATTGTAATTTATAAAATAAAAAAATTTTTGAGTGTTATTTACACTTACAAACAGTATTGTGTATATATATATACGCATTATATGTAAACGCGTATAAAAACAATTTAATTATATTCTAGTTAATGGTGTGTATAGCATATACTACATAATGCCAGAAGAGTGCAATAAGTGTAAAAATGCAATTAGAGGAGAATCTGGTAGAAGATGCATGGGTGTATGTGGCAAAATTTTTCACTCAGGAGTCAAATGTAGTGGTTTAGATCAGAGTGCAAGCAATTTAATTGATACTAATACAATGATTAAGTTTATTTGTGATGATTGCTTTGTTTATATACAAAACGTTGATCTAGTGCTTAAGGATATTCAAGATAGGGTTACAAAAAATAATTTTTAACTTAAAGAATATAAAAATGAGTTTGAAATTTCTTTACAAAAGAATGAATTTGAAATTAAAAAATTATTAGAGACAATAGAATTAAGATATGTGGAACGGATAAATTGTATGATAAATACACAAAGTGCGAGTAAAAAGAATGTTACCGAAATTAAAAATTATTGTAATAGTGAAATGGAAAAAATTTCAAGTATGGTGAAAGAACTTAAAGGAAAAAATGAAACAAATTCTGAAGAAAAAATTAATTTAATAACGAAATTAAAAAAATTTCAAATATGGTAAAAGAACTTAAAGAAAATAGTGAAACAAAATCGCATACTAAAAAAATGACCTATGCTGAAAAATTAAAATTCCCGGTAATTATTAAACCAAAACAAAGTGAACAAGAAAGTAAACAAACTAAATCTGATTTAGAAAAAAATATCGATGTATGTAATTTATCGGTAGAAATTAATAGAGTATATGAGAGAAATAACGGTTCAGTTTCAATATGCTGCTCAAATAGAGAATCTGTACAAAAAATAGAGAGTGAAATACAAGCAAGAATGAGTGATAATTATGATGTGTTAGTACCAGTGTTACATAATCCGAAAATTTTAATAAGTGGGATGGGTGAAAAGTTAAGCGATGAAAAAATTATTAATGCAAGTAAGAACCAAAATATTATAGAGTGCTTAACTATTAAATGTTTGAAAACATATCCATCATTTAATAATAAGGAAGTGTTTAACACTATTTTAGAAGTTGATGGAGAGTCTTTTAAAAAAATTATAAATTTAAGAAAAATAAGAGTGGGATGGAATATATGTCCAGTATATGAAAAAAAAAGTGTTCTAAGGTGCTATAAGTGTCTCGGTTTTAACCATACAAGTAAAAAATGTAAAGAGGAAGAGCAGCGTTGCCATAAGTGTGGTGAAAGAGGCCATAACAAATTAGATTGTGTTAAAAATGTGAATGAAATTCAATGCATTAATTGTTTAACATTAAAAACAAAATTAAATTTAAGTGATGATGATTGCAATACTTTCCATTTACCTCTGAGTTCCGACTGCAAGGTGTATCAAAGGAAAATGAAGCAAGAATCGGATAGAATTTGTTACTAGCAATTAAAGGAATTTGTGTGTTTATCGTTAAATATCCAAGGGCTAAGAAATAACTTTGATCAACTGGAAGTGTTGATAGCTAATAATAAGTATGAGTTTGTGTGTTTAACAGAAACACATTTAATTGGCGATGATGAGGATTCTCTATTACAAATCGATGGATACAGATTAATAAGAACCGATAGTAATTCAAGACACACTGGGGGTGTAGTATTTTATATACGACATTATTGGAACGTTGAGGTTATTAAAAGAATTACTATTAATAATGAATTAGGGGTATTAGTCTTGAAAGCATATCATGATAATAGAATATTTTATCTCTGTGAATTATATAGAGCACCGAAATACCTGAATATAGAGGCAGACTTTTTTCTTCACCTGAATAATCTAATGGATGAACTTTTTGAAAAGGATAATGTTTTAATAATGGGGGATTTTAATGTGGATTGGAAAACGGAAAATAGTATTAAAATTAAAGCTAGCCAAATATTAGTTGATAATGCGTTCAAGCAAGTAGTTAGTGAATACACAAGAATATCAAAAAACAATAAATCTTTAATTGATTGGGTTTTGACAAATAAAATTAATAATATTGAAGTACAAATAGATAAAAAGCTTAAAATCTCTGATCATGAAACAGTGAAAATAATAATAAAAGACGATAATAATATAAAAATACCAAAGAAAAAAATTAAATTTTTGAAATATAACAAAACCTTATTTAGAAATAGAATAATTTTTAATGATATTGCAACAACTTATTTTTTAGATTGTAATAGTAAAACAAATATTTTTAGTAATAATTTACATAATATAGTGAAAGACTTTGTGGTAGAAAAAGATATTAAACAAAACCAAATTAATTGGTATACAAATGAACTAAGGTTATTAAAAACTCAAAAAAATTAATTTGTTCACTAAAGCAAAATTGACTAATAATAATGGTGATTGGCTTAATTATAAGCATATTAGAAATTTATATAAAAGTGAATTAACTAAAACAAAAACTGCTTATATCAGTAATAGAAATCAAACTAGTGATCAAACTATAATGTGGAGAAATATAAAAAAGTATGTTCTTAAAAAAAACCCACAAGTCATTAATGAAGTAATTTTTAATAATGAAAAAATAATTGAACATACAAAGATTGCTAATAAATTTAATAATTTTTTTGTTGAAAGTATAAATGAAATAAATAATAACATAATTTATAAATATAATTGAAAATAATAACATTAATACATTTAAATTTAAATCTATAAATATAAATCAACTTAAAAATAAATGAATAATAAAAAAGACTTTTACTTCGTAAATAAACAAATTATACTGGATAACCTAAATTTTATTGGTAACAACTTTGTGTCAATTGCAAACAGCTCATTGCAGAGTGGACTGTTTCCTGAGATATGGAAAGAAGCAGTAGTGATACCCATTGAAAAAAAGAAAGGTACTAACAAGGCTACAGAATTTAGACCGATTAATACAATTACATTGGAGGCAAAAATCCTTGAGAAAATAGTTTATGAACAGTTGCTGAATTATATGGAAACATATAACTTCATAGCTAAATATCAATCAGGATTCAGAAAAGATCATAGTTGTGAATCTCTATTAAATTTGAATCGTGTTAGCTTTTACCGAAACCTGGCTAAATGATTCCTTCAAAAATCAAGAAATACTGGACAGTAATTGGTCAATTTACAGGAAAGACAGGGATTACAATTCTACAAATTGTTCCCGTGGAGGCGGTGTTCTTCTTGCAGTTAATAACGAGTTGTCTAGTACTCCATTACATACTAGGACATCTATTTTATTCGATCATAAATTTATAAAAGTGAACTTAGGTAAAAATTTTTTATACCTTGGAATCGTTTACTTTCCGCCCAATACTGACAATTCCTCATATTCTGATTTCTTTGATATATATCATGGTATTATATCAAAATTGAATGAGGATGATTCAATATTCATTTTTGGGGATTTCAATCGTCCTTCACTATCGTTTATAGTAGACGATTCTGATAACTTGCTACTACCAATTAATTTTAATGACGAAACTGATTTTGATATTATCAGTGAGTTTTATGGTAACGACTTACAGCAAATTATCAGATTTCCTAACAAAAATAATAAGTGGTTAGATCTTGCATTTTCTAATGCATATGATAAAGTGGAAGTTAAACTCGCTGATGATACAGCTAATTTATTCTCCAACTCACTTCATCATAACGCAGTCATCTTTGAATTTTCTTCCATCACGCCACTTTTTGCTAAATCTTACAATAATAATATTGTATTTGATTTTCTTAATGCCGATTATCAAAGCATTAATAATGCTTTATCGGTTGTTAATTGGGACGAACTGTTAAGACAACAGAACATTGACTCAACAGTATCTATTTTCTATATGAAATTATTTCATATAGTCAACTCCTATGTACCTAAAATACGTAAAAAGGATAAGACCACAGAACCGTGGCTTAACCGAGAACTTAGGACTTTGCGCAATCAGCGCAACAAACTTTATAAAAAAATTAAATTTACAAAGGAGCCTGATACTAATTTATTAAATATGTATAAGGATCTCGCTTTAGAATTTAAAAACAAATCAAATTTGGCATATGACAATTATGTATCCGAGATCGGTAGTAACTTAATTACGGATCCAAAAAAATTTTTTGACTTTGTCAATACAAAACGAAAGACTTGTGGGTATCCAAACTCTATGTCTAAAGACAATGTTTTCTCTTCAAATCCTAATGTAATCTGTAATTTCTTCGCAGATTGCTTTCAAAAAGTTTTTCGTCCGCTTGACGTATCCATCAATATCCCAATTTCAAACTCGGTTAGTAATACTAATTCAATTATAAAAGATTTGTATATTTCGGAAAATGAAATTTATGAAGCAATAAATAACCTCGATCTTAAAAAAGGTGTGGGCCCGGATTTAATTGCTCCTTCTTTTTTATACAATTGCATTAGTTATTTGACATATCCACTTCACATTATATTTAATATATCACTTTCGTCAGGCACCTTCCCATCTGCTTGGAAATCATCTTTTTTGACCCCTATTCATAAAAAAGGAGACAAAGCTTCTGTTGAAAACTATCGAGGAATAGCCATCCTTTCGACTATCCCAAAATTGTTTGAGAAAATTGTGGTGGGCAAAATCACACTTATTATTAATATTAAACTAAATGAACAACAGCATGGTTTCAGAAAAGGTCGCTCTACTACTACAAATCTTGTAGTTTACACTACTGAAATCTTAAATGAAATGGAGAAGGGTTACCAAGTTGACGCAATTTATACTGACTTTAGCAAAGCTTTCGATCGTGTTGATCATAATATTTTGCTGAAGAAACTTGAAACTTTGGGTATATCTGGTTCTTTCTTGGCATGGCTTGGCTCCTATCTTACTGGAAGAACTCAGAACATAAAATTCCAAGGCCATTTGTCAAACCCAATTTATGTTACTTCTGGTGTGCCTCAAGGTAGCCATTTAGGTCCACTTCTATTCAATGTATTTATTTCAAATCTTTCTGAAAAATTATTAGGTGTATCTCATATTGCATTTGCTGACGATCTTAAAATTTTTCATGTTATTAAGAATAACTCTGATGTTCAATTACTTCAAGATAACCTGCGTTCTTTACATGAATGGTGCATATCCAATAGATTAGAACTAAATATTGAGAAATGCAAGGTCATAAGCTTTACACGTAAAAGAAATACAATACTTTTCAATTATTCAATAGACAATTTAGCTCTCGAAAGGGTGAATAGCATGACCGATCTTGCGATTCTTTTGGATGATAAATTAAATTTTAATCTTCATTACGAACACATGATTGCAAAGGCAAATAAAATGTTAGGTTTCATTAAAAGAAGGGCCAAAGAGTTTAATGACGTAGCAGTAACAAAAGCACTTTATTGTTCTTTGGTTCGATCTACTTTAGAATATGGTCACATTGTTTGGGATCCGGCATTTCAAACACACTCTAAAAGAATTGAATCTGTTCAAAAACAGTTTCTTTTATTTGCTCTAAGAAACCAATATGACCCTTCAGAGTACTCCACTCGTCCAAGCTACATTACAAGACTAAATACCTTGAAAATGTTAACGCTTGCATCACGCAGGGAAATTCTTTCATCCTGCTTCACTTTCGACATCTTAAATAAAAATATTGATATTCAGTTTCTAACGTATAAAGTCAGAATAAATAACGAAGTTAGGCAAACAAGAAACACTAAATTTTTGATTGAAAATAATCACAGAACTCAATACGCAAATAATGAACCTATAAACAGATGTTGCACTACATTTAATAAACATAGTTATCTTTTTTCAACAGATATATCTAAAAACACTTTTAAATATAAACTTAAGCAAAAATTTTTAAATGAACCTATTTTGTAAACTTAATAATAATTTCAAGTTCAAGTATATATTAACATATTATATGATATTATATCATAAGTAATTACGTTCATACAGTGCTTTTGCTTTTTTGTTTTTGTTCGGTAAGCATTTTTTGTTTTTTGTGTAAATTTTTAATATTTTGTACAGTAAAAAAAAACTTTGTATTGTAATTTGACCTAAATATTCTAATTTTTGTTAATTGTTCTTACACTTTTTTTTTTTTGTAAATTCTGTTTAAAATTTTAAATTATGAATAATAGTATAAGATATTTTCTTTTTTTTTTGTTTGTAAAAACCTTGTTTTGGTTAATGAAATAAAATAAAATAAAATAAATTTGATAATTATAAATTGGAAAATATCGGTACATGATAACAAGGTCATAGTGGCTGTATTCTTGGACTTGAGAAGAGCATTCGAAACGGTTGACAGAAATTTGTTATTAGTAAAATTGGAAAGCTATGGTACAAGGGAAGTAGAATTGGAGTGGTTTCGTTCTTATCTATCTAACAGGAAGCAAAGAACTAAATTTAATGATACTTTATCAGATGCTGTTGATGTTTTGATAGGTGTGCCGCAAGGTTCTATCCTTGGTGTGCTACTATTTTTAATATATGTTAATGATATAGAACGCGTGGTATCATCAAATATTGTTTTATTTGCAGATGATGTTTTGCTATATTCTGTTGCGGATACCGTGGAAGAAGGTGTTAACATTAATAATGGTGATAACATTAATAATGATTTAGGTAGTTTAAGTATGTGGTTTAGAATGAATAAACTTAGTTTAAATATTGAAAAAACCAAATGTATGTTTATTAATGGAAACTCAATTGACAATATTAAAATAGATAATGAAATAATTCAAAAAGTAGATGAAATAAAATATTTACGTGTTGTATTTGATAATAAGCTAGATTTTAAAAAACACATTGATTACATTTGTAGTAAAATTTCAAAAAAGATATATTTTTTTTCAAAAATTAGAAAAAGTTTAAGTTTTACAAGTGCTATAAC
This sequence comes from Dolichopus griseipennis, assembly GCA_963082915.1. Lineage (NCBI taxonomy): Eukaryota > Metazoa > Arthropoda > Insecta > Diptera > Dolichopodidae > Dolichopus > Dolichopus griseipennis. Next base: position 193,754,126 of record OY720441.1, on the reverse strand, counting down.
ATATTTATAATACAATTATTAAATCACATTTGGAATATTGCTCAACAATTTTATTTATGATAAGTAATACTAATAAAATTAGATTGCAAAGGCTACAGAATAGGGCTATGAGAATAATTCTCAAAGCAAATAGATTCACATCAAGAGATTTTATGTTAAATACTTTAAAATAGGTAAGCGTCAATCAAAGAATTTTAATGAATGTGTTAGTAATAATTCATAAGATGAAAATAGGTAAATATCCAAATTATTTAGGCGAGCGTTTGGTTTATGTATCAGATATTCATAAGTATAGTTTTCATAAATATTCATAATTATAGTTTAAGAAATGTAAATTGTTTTAGATTAAATCTATTTAGAAATGAAAAAACTAAAAATATGCTTATCTATAATGGTTTAAAGCTTTTTAATGAATTGCCTCTAGAATTAAGTAATGAAATAAATACAAATATATTTAAAAAAAAAAATTGTGGAATATGTTAAAATTAAGTTTATGTAATAACAAAAAAAAAAAAAAAAAATATTAATAACTTCATAGAAAATAAATGAATACTACATCAGTAAAATCTAAAATATCCGATTGTGATAGCAATATTTAACTTGAATTTTCTATATTTCATTTTATTTTTTGCTTTTTTTTTTGTTTTTTGTCTTTAATGAATTATTAGTGATAATTTTTATAATCTCTACTATTTTATATACACAGTCATATAGTCATTATATTATTATTGTATAAATAATTTCTAATTATTTGTATTATTTTCTAAATTATATTATTAATTTCTAGTTTATAATATTATACTTTTATACTTTGTTTTATATATTACGTTTTGCATTTTTGAATTACTATTTACTTGTTATTTATATTTATATTTTTTTTGTAAATTATATCTTGGTTAAAACTTAAAATTTTATATACAAACACTCTATACGAGCACTAGTGCTCTCTGAGTTTAAATAAATGAAATAAATAAATAATGAATGAATTTTGAAATTGTTTAATTAATTATAAAGTAGTTATTTTTTAACTAAATAAATAAATAAATAAAAAATAAAATAAATTATATACTCCTGAAACAAAAATTAGCGCTCCATTTACTAGCTATTCCAATCTACTCTTCATCTATACTTTTTGTTTAAAGGAACACATGCATTACATAAAACTCGTATGTTATGTCAAAGTTAAACTAAAAATAGGTTTTTATAATAAAACATTATTCGATGTTTAAAATGTAAAATAAACTTTTCAATTATTAGGGCTAAACTTAAATGAAAACATACAACATACAATTTTTATACTGCAGTACGTCAATCTATCTTCTATCTACATATCCGTAAATCGATACGCGCGTACCGTATTTGATTTATCGAAAAATATTTATTTGAACGCTTTATTTAGCACAACAAATTATTTATTACATATTACAGGTATTTTAAATTTTTTTTTAATATAAGATATTTTTAATAAAAATTATTTTAAAAAAGTATTATTTTTTATAGCATAATCTTAGAAAAATAAGAAAAGTCTATAACAATATTTTTATACATTTTATCAATTTGTTAATTTTAAAAATCCAGAGTACAGTACATCGAGTTACCCGTATTTTGGTTGCGCTCATGTAAACTTATGTACATACCTACTTATTTCTAAATTTTTTTCACAGAAATTATACGCCGTACGCTTTTATTTAGGTTGGGTCTTAAAGATTAAAGTATTTGTTTTTAAGGAAGACTATATTTTTTGTTTTTGCAAAAATATTACAGGCATTTTCAATTTTTAGCATATTTTCAAAAAATTTTGTAAAAATGTGCCTATATAGCTTTACACTGTCCGTCCGTTCGTGTGTCCGTCCGTATGTTTACAAAACTTTTACACCGTTTGGAATAGAGAAAAAAAATTTTAACCACGAGTAGGTATTATAAAAAAATAATTTGGAGCTACAGCCCCACCCGTTACGGAGCTACAGCCTCCAAAGTTGGAAAAAGCTTTATTTTTAAATTGTTATAACAGGAGTTCTGTTAAATGAATTTTCAATTTGAAAACGGCAAAAGATAGCTGGTTTTATAAATTTTTAAAAGTGAAATGTTTTAAGTTGTCATACGGTACTAAAATTTACCACTAAGCAAATCTCAATTTTTCACACGGTTCAAGCTAGGGTCTTGAAATTTCGGGAGAAGCTAGACATTGGAAAATTGAAATTTTGCTATTTTAAACACCTGTAACTTGAAAACCTTTTCAAATTTTTATTTCAAATATACAAAACTTACAGCTGCAGCATTATATTTCAACATACGTTAAAGGTTTTTCTTAAATTTGAATGGCTTTCTTTAAATTGAAGAAATTATCTCTTAATATTAACCATTTTTGCTTAGATAATAAAATTCTCGGTAAAATTCCAAATTTATTTCCTAGAACCGAAAAATATGGAAAGATGAACGCTAGAGGGGGGTGGGCAGATCCATCATAAGTTTGCTAAGTAAAATTTTGGGAACCTTCCCCATTGAAGGTCTACTAGGTCTTAAAACAGTCTGAAACAAAGGACGTGACAAACAAATTTTGTTAAGTAACTCATACTAATTTCTGAAAGTCTAACTTCTCCCAAAATTTCAAAACGCTTGCTTGAACCGTTTAGAAGATATGTGGGGTCAAAATTTTGCAAAAATTGAGTTTTGTTAATAATAAATTTTGGTACCGTATGGCAACTCTATACATTTTAGCTTTATATTTTTGTGAAGCCTATAAAAGTAGCTTTCTTTTAGATTGAAAATACATTTAACAGAACTCATACGTCAGTTTCTAACGTATAAAGTCAGAATAAATAACGAAGTTAGGCAAACAAGAAACACTAAATTTTTGATTGAAAATAATCACAGAACTCAATACGCAAATAATGAACCTATAAACAGATGTTGCACTACATTTAATAAACATAGTTATCTTTTTTCAACAGATATATCTAAAAACACTTTTAAATATAAACTTAAGCAAAAATTTTTAAATGAACCTATTTTGTAAACTTAATAATAATTTCAAGTTCAAGTACATATTAACATATTATATGATATTATATCATAAGTAATTACGTTCATACAGTGCTTTTGCTTTTTTGTTTTTGTTCGGTAAGCATTTTTTGTTTTTTGTGTAAATTTTTAATATTTTGTACAGTAAAAAAAAACTTTGTATTGTAATTTGACCTAAATATTCTAATTTTTGTTAATTGTTCTTACACTTTTTTTTTTTTGTAAATTCTGTTTAAAATTTTAAATTATGAATAATAGTATAAGATATTTTCTTTTTTTTTTGTTTGTAAAAACCTTGTTTTGGTTAATGAAATAAAATAAAATAAAATAAATTTGATAATTACAAATTGGAAAATATCGGTACATGATAACAAGGTCATAGTGGCTGTATTCTTGGACTTGAGAAGAGCATTCGAAACGGTTGACAGAAATTTGTTATTAGTAAAATTGGAAAGCTATGGTACAAGGGAAGTAGAATTGGAGTGGTTTCGTTCTTATCTATCTAACAGGAAGCAAAGAACTAAATTTAATGATACTTTATCAGATGCTGTTGATGTTTTGATAGGTGTGCCGCAAGGTTCTATCCTTGGTGTGCTACTATTTTTAATATATGTTAATGATATAGAACGCGTGGTATCATCAAATATTGTTTTATTCGCAGATGATGTTTTGCTATATTCTGTTGCGGATACCGTGGAAGAAGGTGTTAACATTAATAATGGTGATAACATTAATAATGATTTAGGTAGTTTAAGTATGTGGTTTAGAATGAATAAACTTAGTTTAAATATTGAAAAAACCAAATGTATGTTTATTAATGGAAACTCAATTGACAATATTAAAATAGATAATGAAATAATTCAAAAAGTAGATGAAATAAAATATTTACGTGTTGTATTTGATAATAAGCTAGATTTTAAAAAACACATTGATTACATTTGTAGTAAAATTTCAAAAAAGATATATTTTTTTTCAAAAATTAGAAAAAGTTTAAGTTTTACAAGTGCTATAACATATTTATAATACAATTATTAAATCACATTTGGAATATTGCTCAACAATTTTATTTATGATAAGTAATACTAATAAAATTAGATTGCAAAGGCTACAGAATAGGGCTATGAGAATAATTCTCAAAGCAAATAGATTCACATCAAGAGATTTTATGTTAAATACTTTAAAATAGGTAAGCGTCAATCAAAGAATTTTAATGAATGTGTTAGTAATAATTCATAAGATGAAAATAGGTAAATATCCAAATTATTTAGGCGAGCGTTTGGTTTATGTATCAGATATTCATAAGTATAGTTTTCATAAATATTCATAATTATAGTTTAAGAAATGTAAATTGTTTTAGATTAAATCTATTTAGAAATGAAAAAACTAAAAATATGCTTATCTATAATGGTTTAAAGCTTTTTAATGAATTGCCTCTAGAATTAAGTAATGAAATAAATACAAATATATTTAAAAAAAAAAATTGTGGAATATGTTAAAATTAAGTTTATGTAATAACAAAAAAAAAAAAAAAAAATATTAATAACTTCATAGAAAATAAATGAATACTACATCAGTAAAATCTAAAATATCCGTTTGTGATAGCAATATTTAACTTGAATTTTCTATATTTCATTTTATTTTTTGCTTTTTTTTTTGTTTTTTGTCTTTAATGAATTATTAGTGATAATTTTTATAATCTCTACTATTTTATATACACAGTCATTATATATTTTTGTATATATAGTCATTATATTATTATTGTATAAATAATTTCTAATTATTTGTATTATTTTCTAAATTATATTATTAATTTCTAGTTTATAATATTATACTTTTATACTTTGTTTTATATATTACGTTTTGCATTTTTGAATTACTATTTACTTGTTATTTATATTTATATTTTTTTTGTAAATTATATCTTGGTTAAAACTTAAAATTTTATATACAAACACTCTATACGAGCACTAGTGCTCTCTGAGTTTAAATAAATGAAATAAATAAATAATGAATGAATTTTGAAATTGTTTAATTAATTATAAAGTAGTTATTTTTTAACTAAATAAATAAATAAATAAAAAATAAAATAAATTATATACTCCTGAAACAAAAATTAGCGCTCCATTTACTAGCTATTCCAATCTACTCTTCATCTATACTTTTTGTTTAAAGGAACACATGCATTACATAAAACTCGTATGTTATGTCAAAGTTAAACTAAAAATAGGTTTTTATAATAAAACATTATTCGATGTTTAAAATGTAAAATAAACTTTTCAATTATTAGGGCTAAACTTAAATGAAAACATACAACATACAATTTTTATACTGCAGTACGTCAATCTATCTTCTATCTACATATCCGTAAATCGATACGCGCGTACCGTATTTGATTTATCGAAAAATATTTATTTGAACGCTTTATTTAGCACAACAAATTATTTATTACATATTACAGGTATTTTAAATTTTTTTTTAATATAAGATATTTTTAATAAAAATTATTTTAAAAAAGTATTATTTTTTATAGCATAATCTTAGAAAAATAAGAAAAGTCTATAACAATATTTTTATACATTTTATCAATTTGTTAATTTTAAAAATCCAGAGTACAGTACATCGAGTTACCCGTATTTTGGTTGCGCTCATGTAAACTTATGTACATACCTACTTATTTCTAAATTTTTTTCACAGAAATTATACGCCGTACGCTTTTATTTAGGTTGGGTCTTAAAGATTAAAGTATTTGTTTTTAAGGAAGACTATATTTTTTGTTTTTGCAAAAATATTACAGGCATTTTCAATTTTTAGCATATTTTCAAAAAATTTTGTAAAAATGTGCCTATATAGCTTTACACTGTCCGTCCGTTCGTGTGTCCGTCCGTATGTTTACAAAACTTTTACACCGTTTGGAATAGAGAAAAAAAATTTTAACCACGAGTAGGTATTATAAAAAAATAATTTGGAGCTACAGCCCCACCCGTTACGGAGCTACAGCCTCCAAAGTTGGAAAAAGCTTTATTTTTAAATTGTTATAACAGGAGTTCTGTTAAATGAATTTTCAATTTGAAAACGGCAAAAGATAGCTGGTTTTATAAATTTTTAAAAGTGAAATGTTTTAAGTTGTCATACGGTACTAAAATTTACCACTAAGCAAATCTCAATTTTTCACACGGTTCAAGCTAGGGTCTTGAAATTTCGGGAGAAGCTAGACATTGGAAAATTGAAATTTTGCTATTTTAAACACCTGTAACTTGAAAACCTTTTCAAATTTTTATTTCAAATATACAAAACTTACAGCTGCAGCATTATATTTCAACATACGTTAAAGGTTTTTCTTAAATTTGAATGGCTTTCTTTAAATTGAAGAAATTATCTCTTAATATTAACCATTTTTGCTTAGATAATAAAATTCTCGGTAAAATTCCAAATTTATTTCCTAGAACCGAAAAATATGGAAAGATGAACGCTAGAGGGGGGTGGGCAGATCCATCATAAGTTTGCTAAGTAAAATTTTGGGAACCTTCCCCATTGAAGGTCTACTAGGTCTTAAAACAGTCTGAAACAAAGGACGTGACAAACAAATTTTGTTAAGTAACTCATACTAATTTCTGAAAGTCTAACTTCTCCCAAAATTTCAAAACGCTTGCTTGAACCGTTTAGAAGATATGTGGGGTCAAAATTTTGCAAAAATTGAGTTTTGTTAATAATAAATTTTGGTACCGTATGGCAACTCTATACATTTTAGCTTTATATTTTTGTGAAGCCTATAAAAGTAGCTTTCTTTTAGATTGAAAATACATTTAACAGAACTCTTGTTATATTAATTTAAATATAGGGCTTTTTTGCGATTTGAGGGGACTGTAGCATCGGTACCCTTCAAAATTAAAAAAAAACCTTTGACACATGGTGAAATATAATTAAAGATCCTTCAAATTTGTATATTACTAAAAAATAAATTGAACAGATATTCATGTCACACGTGTTTGAAAATAGCAAAATTTAAATTTTCCAGCTATAGCTCCTAAACAGGGGACGTGACAAAAAAATTTTGTCACCCAACTCCAACTAATTTCGAAGGATCTAACTTCTCCAAAAATTTAAAGAGCCTAGCTTGAACAGTTTAGAAGATATATGTGGGCAAAAATGTTGCAAAAATTGAGCTTTGCATAGTGGTAAAGTTAAGTACTATATGGCAGCCCTTAATATTTGGGTTTTAAAGTATATAAAACCAGCTATCTTTTGCCGTTTTCAGATTGAAAATACATTTAACAGAACTCTTGTTATAACAATTTAAAAATAAGGCTTTTTCCAAGTTTAGGAGACTAGTATAATATAGGCTAGTAATTCAATAATTCCGCCGTAGCCGGTCCCAAGCCCGGTTGAGAAAGGAGGAGGGAAGAATAGTTGCAACCTGAATGGCCACATACATTGGCGTCTCAAGAAGTAGGAAAACGCTATATAATGCAGTTGAATTCGTAACATAGTTATGAGAATTTCAACGCATTATATGGCAAATTCTGAAGCAACTCTTCAAACCCAACGGCCCTCCAGTCTGGGGGTTGGCGTAAGGCTAACTACCTTACCCATAAAAACCAACAAACAGTTATGAATGACGAAAATGCCTCGGATATAAGAACGAATGGATTACACGGAAAACGACCATGGAACAACTATAAGGACAAAGATTTAAGAATTTGGTCCTGGAATGTAAGAACACTCTACACCCCAGGAGCAATTTGGAAAAGGTTCTCGCGCAGTATAAAGCCGATATTACTGCGATACAGGAAATACGTTGGAAAGGAACCGGTACACTAAAAAAGCGAAAATGCGACATTTACTACAGCTGCCATGAAAAGCACCACATATTAGGATGCGGTTTTGTAGTGGGAGAAAGGTTGAGGTCGTTGGTCATTGTCTTTACACCTGTCAATGAACGACTTGCAACCATCCGCATCAAAGGCAGATTTTACAACTTCTCCATAATATGTGCGCATGCTCCTACCGACGAAGCAGAGGATGCAGATAAGGAAGAATATTACGATACCCTTGAGCGAACATACGCAGCCTGCCCCGAACACGATTGTAATCGGAGATTTTAATGCTAAAGTCGGTAGAGAAGCAATACATGGAAAAACAATTGGTAATCATAGTCTCCACAATACCACCACAGACAATGGTTACCGATTAGTTAATTTTGCAGCTGCGCGTAATATGGTTATAAGTAGCACCAAATTTCCACATAAGAACATCCACAAAATAACCTGGCTATCCCCTGATGGTCGTACATCTAATCAGATTGACCATCTATTGATTGACGCACGACACTCAACATCCGTGCTAGATGTACGAACCTTCAGAGGGGCTAACATCGACTCTGATCATTATCTAATAGCGGCACAATTTAGAGCACGAATACCTAATGTGAGGAAGCTGCAGAACACACGATTACAAAAATTCCACATTAGAAGCCTACAATCGCCTGATATAGCCAGAGAATACAGCCAACAAATTAGCTCTAGACTCCAATCGGCACCTCCTTTGAATAATCCATCCATCGATGAACAATGGCAACACTGTTCTAACATTATCAAGGAGGTGGCTTCAAATACCATAGGTTTCGAACCAACACCAACCAGAAACCCTTGGTATGATGAAGAATGCTCAATTAAAACAGCACTCAAAAATGTAGCATACCGCAAGACCCTGCAGAGGAAAACCAGAGCGGCGCAGGAGGAGTACAGAGCTAAAAGATGAGATGAAAAGTACATCATTAGGCGAAAAAAAAGGGTTTATTAAAAATCTCGTCTTGTGGACATTGAAACATGCAGAGACAGAGGCAAAGTACGTAAGTTCTACAAACAAGCCAAGCAGTTGGCAGCTGGCTACAAACAACGTACACACGCGCTTAAAGACAGCATGGGAAATTTGGTAACCGATACGCGAGAGATATTGAAGACATGGAAACAACATTTCGAACAGTTGTTAAATGATGGGCATACAGAACACCAGAATAATGCACCAGTCACAATGATCAACGATGACGAAACACTATCACCGAGCCTAATGGAAGTTGATCAAGCCATTCAGAAACTGAAAAATAACAAAGCTGCTGGTTCAGATGGAATCCCAGCTGAGTTATTTAAGGTAGCAGGAGAAGATTTGGTTAGGAGCATGCACCAAATCATCACCAGAGTCTGGATGGAAGAATGCATGCCCGATGACTGGAACATTAGCACCATATGCCCCATCCACAAAAAGGGCGATGCCATGTCATGTGCCAACTATAGAGGAATATCTCTATTGAATGTCGCGTACAATATCCTTTCCAACGTAATATGCGAACGACTGAAACCACATTGCAATAACATCATAGGCAACTGCCAATGTGGTTTCCGTCCTGGTAAGTCTACCATCGACCAAATCTTCGCATTGAGGCAAATCCTGGAGAAGACCCATGAATTTCAAATCGATACACACCATCTTTTTATCGATTTTAAGGCAGCCTACGACAGTATCTATCGCCGGGAACTGTACATTGCAATGTCGGAATATAGCATACCATCCAAGCTTATCCGACTTTGCCAAGTAACACTGGAAAACACTAAATGTGCAGTTGCTATTGGAGGAAATATGTCGGAGCTCTTTCGCACATGCACCGGCTTCCGTCAAGGTGATAACACTGTCGTGCGACTTCTTCAATTTAGTGCTCGAACAGATTATACGCCGCTCTGGTGTCAACACCGAAGGAACAATCTTCAGGAAATCTGTTCATCTATTAGGCTTCGCAGACGACGTCGACATAATAGCAACATCACAACGAGCTGTCATCGAAGCCTTCGTCCGTATTGAAGAAGAAGCAAAGAAAATGGGTCTTCTAGTGAACGAGAACAAAACGAAGTATATGTTATCAGCAAATAAAGAGGCCAGAATGCATCGAGCAGGCCCAAACATCACTGTTGGTACATATAACTTTGAGGTAGTTAAGGAGTTTGTCTACCTAGGTACAAATGTAAACTCCGCAAATGACATCAATGTGGAGATCCGACGAAGAATAAACCTAGCAAACCGCTGCTACTTCGGTTTGTCAAAACAACTGGGTTCAAAACTCCTCTCGCGCAGTTCCAAAGTGCAACTGTACAAAACGCTCATACTTCCGGTGCTACTATATGGAGCAGAATGCTGGACATTGCCCAGAGCAAGTGAGCAAGCACTTGGAACTTTCAAGCGAAAGATTCTTCGTCGAGTGTTCGGTCCTTACTGCGACGATGGGACCTGGAGAAGAAGATACAATGCCGAGATCTATCAGCTGTACCATGACGTAGACCTAGTTCAAAAAATTAAGATCAAAAGGCTGCAATGGCTAGGTCACGTTGAGCGAATGGACAACAATGCTCCAGCTAAAAAGATACTCGAAGCCAAGCCAGAGGGAACACGTCGCAGAGGTCGCCCAAACCTTCGTTGGAGAGACGAGATTTCGACAGACATCAGAAGGCTCCAAATCTCCAACTGGAGAGAATCTGCTCGGGACCGAACGAGGTGGAGAGGAACGCTACGTCAGGCCCAGGACCTTCATGGTCTGTAGCGCCACCTAAGTAAGTAAGTAAGTAATTCAATAATTGAATATTGTTGTGATCCTATGAAAAATATAATCGCCAATTCTTTGTTATTTTTAGATAATTAATAATTAATAATAAAAAAAATATAAAATGTCAAAGTTAACAATTCCAATTTATATAGTTGATTTACCAAGTTATCTAATATATAAAGGAGAAAATTTGTTTGTCCAGGATTCACGTGAAAACAACTGGTCCGATTGTCACAAAATTTTAAAGGAATAATTCTGAGAGTCCGAGGGTGACATAGGCTATGTCACATTTTTATAAGTCAACAGGTTCCAGCTCCAGAGCAGTTTTAAGCTTTTTCGCTTTTTGGATGGCGAGTCAAAACGGTTTGAACGATTGACGATTGACTTGCACAAAAGTTCCTCTTAGCAACCGGAATTAGAACTAGTTGTATATATTTGGTTGGAATAAATTAACCCATTTCGGCCTGGCAGACTTCCAAAAAATTCCGATCTGTTTCCGATTTGTGTCCAATTTTCCAGGGGGTTTTTGCAGTCGAAAAGAGAGGCTGACACAAATTTTTGTTGACTTCGGTTAACCCATTTCGGCGTGGCGGACTTTAAAAAAATTTTGCGTTTCCGATTTGTGTCCAAGTTTACAGGTTGATTTTGCAGTCTAAAAAAGAGGCTGCAAAAAGTTTTAGTTAAGTTCGATTAACCCGTTTTTCACGACGGCACCATGAAGTTTTCTATAAATTTTATTTGCTTAAACGACTAAAAGAATTTTATTGAAAATTTTGTACCAGCATTTTAAGTAAAACCCACAGAATTAATTTGGTTTTGACCTGTTTGCGCATTTTGAACAAAGATTCAATGAAATTTTCAAATTTTTGGTATGAACGCAAGTTAACCTTTATTCCAAAAGCTCACTTGATTAATATGACTAAGTTTTTCCCTTCAAATAGTTAAAAGCTAAATTAGATAATATTAATAATAATAAAAATAAAGCTAATAAAGAATCCGAATATAAATATCTTTAAGATTAAATAACATAACATTTTCCTTTTCCACATTTTTTCGTAAGCCTTTGTTTACTATCTACTCTGCAGTTGTTGTTTTTTAAAAATAGATTTCAGTGTGATATGGCAGTTTTCTTCAAATGAAATCAAAAATAAAAAAATTCAATTTCGTATATATTATGCTTAAAAACATAGCATTTTAAAACAATTTTTCCAAAAGCCTACATTTCTCTCATAAAATCATAAAAAAACGAGGAAGAGCGTAGTACTACTTTCAGGTAAGTACTAAACAAAATATAAGCTGAAAAGCAGTTTTTTAAACCATTTCTAAACCATCGACTATATATTATTCAAATGTTGGCAATTCAAGAAAACTACTTTTGACATAGTATAATGACATAATGGCAAATTTAGTATACCCTTTTCACCTATAGTTAACATTATTCGCCGGAAACCTACCATCCTCAACTCTATCGACCAAATTGCCAAGAAGCACCACGTATAGAAAAATTAGAGATAATCGTTCAAACTGTTTCTTAAAGTTTTTTTTCGCAATTGGTTAAAAGAACTTGACAAAACATTTTTTTAAGCATTCCCCTAATCAAAGAAGTTGTACCAACTTTTAAAAATTGAACGTAATTTGCTTACAAATTTTTTTTCGAACAATCGTCGGGTCGGCAGGGGTTAACAAATTCGAAGTCTGTTAGTAGAGTCCATCTGTTAGTAGAGTGAATTTCATTTTCAAAAAGGAACACATATACAAAAGTTGAAGAATCGCTTAAATCATTTATAATATATAGCAAAGCAACGAAAAAACATATAAAAAGTTGTTGTTCCACAATGGGTTAACGGAACTCCACAAATATATTTTTGAGGCTTCATTTATGAGCAAAGTAGTATTTCAAAAAATTGGCTGAATCTTGCTTTTTTGTAATTTTCAAGCTTCCGTGCAACGCCGGGTAAATCAGCTAATCTAATATATAAAGAAGAAAATTTGTTTGTTTGTTTGTTTGTTTGTTTGTTTGTTTGTCCAGGATTCACGTGAAAACCACTGGTCCGATTGACATCAAATTTTAGAGGAATAATTTTGGGAGTCCGGGGGGTGACATAGGCTATGTCGCATTTTTATAAGTCAGCAGGTTGCGGCTCCAAAGCCGTTTTAAGCTTTTTCGTTTTTTTGATGTCGAGTCGAAACGGTTTGACCGATTCACTTGAAATTTTGCACGAATGTTCTTCTTATTACACGGAATTAATGGTATAAAACTGGTTGGAATAAATTAACCCCTTTCGGCCCGGCGGGCTTCCAAAAAATTTTGTGTTTCCGATTTGTGTCCAATTTTACAGGGTGGTTTTGCAGTCAAAAAGAGAGGCTGGCACAAATTTTTGTTGGGTTCGGTTAACCCGTTTGGGCACGAGGGCGCAATGAAGCTTTTTCAATGTTTTTGATGTCGAACCGAAACAGTTTGTCCGATTGACTTGAAATTTTGCACAAATGTTTCTCTTAGCAACCGCAATTAGTTGCATAAATTTGGTTGGAATAATTTAACCCATTTCGGCCTGGCGGGCTTCCAAAAAATTTTGTGTTTCCGATTTGTGTCCAATTTTACAAGGTGGTTTCGCAGTCGAAAATAAAGTCTGGGACAAATTTTTGTTGAGTTCGGTTAACCCGTTTGGGCACGAGAGTGCAAAGAAGCTTTTTCAATGTTTTTGATGTCGAGTCAAAACTGTTTGACCGATTGACTTGAAATTTTGCACAAATGTTCCTCTTAGCAACCGCATTTAGTTGTATAAATTTGGTTGGAATAAATTAACCCATTTCGGCCTGGCGGACTTTCGAAAAATTTTGTGTTTTCGATTTGTGTCCAATTTTACAGGTTGATTTTGTAGTCTAAAGAGAGGCTGCAAAAAGTTTTAGTTAAGTTCGATTAACCCATTTTCCACGACGATGATATGAAGTTTTCTATATATTTTATTTTCTTATACGATTAAAAGTATTTTATTGAAAATTTTGTACCAGCATTTTAATTAAAACCCACAGGGTTAATTTGGTTTTGACCTGTTTGTGCGTTTTGAACAAAGATTCAATGAAATTTTCAGTTTTCTTCAAATGAAATTTAAAAATCAAAAAATTCAATTTGTTATGTATAATGCTTAAATACATAGTATTTTAAAACAGTTTTTCCAAAAAATAAGCCTACATTTCTCTAATAAAATCATAAAAAAACAAGAAGAGCGTATTACAACTTTCAGGTGAGTACTAAACAAAATATAAGTTGAAAAGCGAATTTTTAAACCTTTTCTAAACCATCGACTATATTTTATTCAAGCGTTGGAAATTCAAGAAAATCCCCTTTTGACCTATAGTCATTTTAATTCAGTTAACATTGTTCACCGGAAACCTACCATCCTCAACTATATCGTCAAGAAGCACCAAATTGTCAAGAAGCAGCATGTATAGAAAATTTACAGATAATCGTTCAAATTGTTTTGCAAACTGTTTTTTAAAGTTTTTGTTTCGCAATCGATTAAAAGAACTCGACAAACCTTTTTTTTAAGTATTCCCCTAATTCAAAGAAGTTGTACCTACTTTTAAAAATTGGACGTAATTTACTTACAAATTTTTTTTTGAACAATCGTCGGCAGGGGTTAACAACTTTCAAGTCTGTTAGTAAATTGAACTTCATTTTCAAAGAAGAACACATATACGAAATTTGAAGTTAATCTGTTAAATCATTTCTAATATATAGCAAAGCAACGAAAAAACCTATAAAAAGCTGTTGGGCCACGATGGGTTAACGGAACTTCACAAATATTTTTTTGTGGCATTTATAGGCAAAGTAGTATCTCAAAAAATTGGCTGAAACTTGCTTTTTTACAATTTTCAAGCTTCCGGGCAACGCCGGGTAAATCTGCTAGTAACTTATAATTAAATAAGAATTAAAGTTAAATAAAAAAGACGATACACCAAAATCTGCTTCTTTGTTTTCATATCCATTATTGGATGTTTGTGTTGATATGATACTGATGATCAACAGTTGATGCGATCCCTGGCTATGTAAATTAGCTCTGCTTTATCTGAAACGCCTGTCCGGTGTCTGATGTTTCTTACATGCCCCTTCTTCCTTCAGTTTTAAATTAAGGTAATTAATATTTGCTTCCGAGTATAATAATACCAAAATATGATGTTTTTTGACGTTTAGTTTTTTGAAGCAGTTCTCTATTTGCACTAATTCTACTGAGAACATCCTCATTTTTGCATTTTTCTGTAAATCCACATTTCAAATGCTTCCAATTTGTTGATTTCTCTCATTTTTAAAGTAAAAGCTGCTGTGTATAGAATCTTTTTTCTGCTAACTATCATAAATTTTATTTTAAATATTTACTGCTAACGCAAAATTATTACCATAATACGTGTTTAATTTTATCTACCACTTGATGTAGGTCCTGGAGTTTATCTACGATGAGAACTGCATCCTTTGCATATCTGATGTTGATAATGAAGTGTCCATTCACCTTTACTCTAACGTTCAAGTCAGCAATTCATTCTTGAAAGATAGCTTCAGCATACAAATTAAAGAGCATTAGTGAAAGTATGCAGCCCTGCCGGACACCTTTTTGTATTTTAATGCTACTGGTTAATTCTTTATTGACCTTCACGTTGGCCGATTGTTGGTAGTATAGATTTTTAGTACACGCTAAAATATATTCATCAAATTCTATACCATTGAGAACTTTAATAAATTTTTCATGGTTAACCTATGATGACTGCCAGATTCAAATCCATGGTCCGAAATATAACCATAATACAATGTTACGTTCGTAACGAAGAAGCGAAAGATGAAGAAAAGAAGAATTGTTACACTCCACTTCAGGTGAAAAATAAAATAAACTCTGAACAGGATCCACGGCGATTATAGCAGAGTACATAAAATCGCGCAAAGAAGTGTAAGACGAGACAGAAGGAAACAAATAGAAAACCTTGCTACGAAAGCAGAGATAGTAGCAAGAAGAGGTGATGGCAAAGCCTTATATAAGATAACAAAAATTTGTTCAGGTCATTCAACAAAGCAGCAAAATATTATCTTGTACGAAGATGGAAGGCTTCTCGATGTCGTGTCGATGGATGATCAATTACGGAGGTGGAAAGACTACTTTTACCGTTTTTAAAATTTTATACTACAATCTGAACCAGAAATCTCTGAAGAACCTGAGTTGCGTCGATCACACAGGGGTATTAATACAGCACAACCCACGAAACCGGAAATCGAAAGTACCATTTCGTTCTTGGAAGATAACAAAGCTGCAGGAAGTAACCAAATACCTGCCAAACTTCTAAAAGGAGACATCCCCGCAACGGCAGATATAGTTCTCCCATTGATTCAGGCTATATGGGAAGAAAAAAAGTACCCGAGTGAGTGAAGAATGAGTTAAGCTGGCAAAAAAGGTAGCCTGAAGCATTGCAATAACTGGCGCGTAATACTGTTATCTGTCTTCTCGAAAAAAATGGCAAATATTGTACTCGAAAGGATCAAAAGCAGGATTGAAAATACATTGAAAAGACATCAGGCTGGCTATCACAGTGGTCACTCTTGTGTTGGCCATAGCAACACCCTAACTATAATACTTGAGCAATCAACAGAGTTCGGGTCGCCGCTACATCTCATGTTTGTAGACTTCGAGAAAGCTTTTGATCGTGTAAACCGCGAGTATATATGGAGAGCTCTTAGTAGAAGGGATATCCCGGATAAAATGATTGGCATTATTAAGGAATCCTACGAAAATGCGAGGTGTTGACTGATTCAGACAGGACAGTTGACTGATTCGTTTGAGGTGCAGCAGTTTGTAAAGCAAGACTGTATATTGTCGCCTATATTATTTTTGGTTGTGATGAAAGTAATCTTAACCGCAACCGTAGGCGTAGATGAGAGGTATGGCATTCAGCGGCGACTAGGAAAACATTTAAGCCACTTAGATTATGCTGATGATGTAGTTTTCATCGTACACACAAGAAGTGGTCTGAACGAAATGTGCCAAAATTTTAACACATATCGCAAACGAGCTGCAACTAAGATCAAAAACATCCTTACAAAGCACTCAACGCATCTGCAAGTTCTACTTGATGAAAGCCAAATTGAAGAAGTAGAGCAGCTCAATTATTTAGGAAGCATGGTGACATCAAATCGGGGAACAGAAGTTGATGTTGACAAAAGAATAAATAATGCTAGAGCTGCTTTTGGAACTCCATCAAACATATGGAACTCAAATAAAATAGCCCTGCGTACCAAGCTAAAAGTATTTGAAACAAACGTCAAATCAGTACTTCTATACGGCTGCGAAACATGGAAGGTAACCGGCAATACCACCAAAAAGTTGCAGACGTATATAAACCATTGTCTACGTCGCATTTTAAAAGCGATGTATCGGAAATAGTTTTTAATTTAGTTCTCCCATATTTTAATTTTATAAAAGTTTTTTCAAAAGTGCGGTGTAATCAAAAATTCATATAAAAAACTATATTATTTTTATAAAAACAATTACTATCATTTGAGTTGAGTTTAATTATGACAGGTACAATTATTATACCCTACACCTATAAAATAGGTAAAGGGGTATATTAATTTTGGTATGGTGTTTGTAACCAACTAAAGGAAGCGAGTTAGATTAGTAAAAGTATATATATTTGTGATCTATTTGTGATGAGCATAATTCCGAAACCAAACCAAAGAATATATTTCCTATTTCATATGTGTCCCCGAAATTTAGACTAGAGGTGGTTCAAGTGACTCCTAAGAAATCCCAAAATTAAAAAGCTTATCTTCTAAATTCATGAAGATAGAAACTTTTAATTTGATACACGAGGGTTCTTTCCTATTTCCGTTTTTATTTAACACTTTTATATTTTTAAAATGCTAAGAATTTTACCATAAAATATATTTTGTATAATATTTTATAATTATTACCATAGGTGATATATACTTAAGGCATTGTGTGCAATACTTAAGCTATATTCAAAGGTACTTGCTGCATTTATGTAAAATTTATTATTATATTTAAATGAATTATATGAAAAGTTTTAAATTTGTAATTTTATTTTAGAAATACACTTATTTCATATTTTGCGTTTATAAGCTTTTCTAATACATACATAAACTAATAATTTAAAATAATTATAATTTTATCACAAAATTTAATAATTCTAATTTTTGCACTTTTGTAATTGAATTGAAATTAATATATTTGCATTTAATTCAAGTTTTTTTGTTTTTTAATATTTTTAAATAGATAAATTAGTAAGAATTTGTAATATTTTTGAATAGATAAAGTAATTATAAAATGTTTTCAGTATTATAAAGTTAATTTGGTTAGTTATGTCTTACGATCAAACTAATAACAGCTTTTATGGTTTTAAAATGACTTATGGACTTCTCATTAAATTTGAACCAAAGTAGGGTGTAGGGTATTTCTAAGTCGGTTGCACCGACTGACTGTTTCTTTACTTGTTTTAATTTTTTTTTATTTTATAAACTGAGCCATTTTAATTACTATGGAATTTATTATTTTTTTTTTGTTTTAATTTATATAATATATTAAACTTTGTTATTACTTATAATTATGTCACTTTAAAATAATAGTATGTCAATGTGTTACGATTTTTTAAGTATGTTGTGTAATTTAGATTTGTAACCATTTTCTGAAATTGTGTCAAGAAAAGGTTGTTGAATTGCTTAAATAATATGCAACACCTGTTTGTGGGTTCGTTTTTTCCATGTTCAGTTCTGTGAGTTGTTTCAATTAAAAATTTGGTATGTCATGTTGGCCTGACATTATTATTGATTTTGATTTTATCTTGCATAAGGTTGACATTGAACTTATTGGATAGGGCATCGAACGTAAAAAAGTTCGAGAGTAAGATTCTAAGGAAATTTAAGCTCAGTAAATTAACTAATTGTAGCCTTTCATGGTATGATGGAAGGCTATGAAAGTCTCTGGGATTATGTAAATGTCTTAAGGCAAAAAGAAGGAATTATTTTTGAATTGATTCAATACTTGCACTGTGAATGAGAGAAGCAGTATTCCAGTTAATACTACCCTATTCTAATAGTGAACGCACGAGTGAACAAAATAAAGTTATTGTTACCCAAACATTGTAGAACGCTCTTCTTTTGATAAAACTTTTGTTGTCCAAAATGATTCCCAAATCTGTGATATAATCTACGCGCACCTGGTTGCAGTTTTGTAAGAAATAATTATTTTTTTTTTTTTTTTTTTTTTTTTTTTTATTTTATTTATTAGTATTCAAAATACTTTTATATTCTAGTTAACATTTCATTAGAAAATAATAATTTGTAACTTTAAGATTCATTAGTTTTTACATAAATTACACATTTTTTTTTAAATACAGTATTATTTCTTTCTGTTTTAACATTATTTGGAAGTGAATTAAATAGCTTAAATCCTTTGTAGAAAAGGCATCTTTGCATTGCTGTTGTAGTTGTTTTTTGAAGCCTGAAATTCTCTGTGTTTCTTAATCTTCGCCAACATATCTACTTAGTTCACATAGGTATCCCAGAGCATCTCCATTTTTAATTTTTTCAATAAAAATCAAGGTATTGAGCTTCAATCGTTGTTTTATATTTAACCATTTAAGAGCATCTAACATTGTATGTATCGGTGTATATCTGTTGCATTTTAAAATAGATCGCATCGCCTTATTTTGTAGTTTTTGTAGTCTTTCTAATTGTGAATCCGTGCAGCATGTGTATATTATTGTTGAGCCAAATTCAAAATGCGGTTTTATCATCGTGTTGTATATGTTTATTGCCGTTATTGTAGAGATTCGATTTCTTATTCTCTTGAAAAATCCAATTTTCTTTCCGATTTTCTTACATATATATTCAATGTGTTCTTTAAAGTTCAATTTATTATCTATTGTAAATCCAAGGTATTTAATTTGGTTTACTTTTTCTATAATTTTGTTATTAATTTTGATTATCGTTTCACTAGTCATATTTATTTCCAAAATTTTTGTTTTGTTTTCATTTAATTTGAGTTTATTCATTTTTAGCCATGCGTTTATATTATTTATATCGTGTATAATCTTGTTGTGACATTCTTCATTAGTTTCTCCTTCCGCGTATACTAGAGTGTCATCTGCGTATATACAATTTCGCACTTGTTCAGTATTTGTGGCATATCGTTTATGTATATAATAAACAATAATGCACCCAAAATTGATCCTTGCCGAATTCCAAATTATTTATTATCCTTAGTAAGATGTTGCCCGTTAAATGCCAATTATCCAGAATGATTTTTGTTGAAATTTTACAGTAATCTGGCTTCTTCTTCACTTGTTTCACTATATTTTTAAGCTCTAAGATTGTTATTGCACTGAATTCGAATTTTGAGTTGACCATACGTATTTGGTTCGTATATTGCACATCTTCTATTGATTCTCGTATTACCTTAACACTATTTACAAAATAATTGTTGAATTGACCAGCTATTTGATTGTTCTCTTTTTATTTTACATTATTAAATATCACCGAATTTATCACAGTTGGATTTTTCTTAATTACTAAGTCTTTGATTTCTCTCCACATTTGTTTTTGGTCTTTTGCACTATTTATTTTGCCGTTGATGTAGTTATATTTCTCATTTTCAATTTTTACTTTTATAAATTTCTAATTGATTTGTAGTCTTCCCATGCTTCATCAGTATTCTCAAATTTAGCAATTTGATATTTAATTATTTTATTTCGCTTTATTGAACACAGTTCACTAGTAAACCATTTATTCACATTATTTTGTTCCCTTATCGTTTTTCTTCTAGTAAACTTTCGTATTGTTTCTTCCAGGCAGTTATCAAACATTAATACATTTTGACTAACACTTAAGGTTTCTTCAAATTTTATTATTGGGCTTAGATTTCTTGTAAATAGATCTTTTTTGTATTTAAATATATCGATATTATTATTGCACCTCTTTTCATGATAATTTTTTTCATCTTTTATTACTATTTGTATCATTTCATGATCTGATATTTTGTTTTTATTACAATTTTGCACCATTAGGTTGTAACTGCTTGTTATAACATAATCAATTATAGTTCTGGTCGTATTTGTTATCCGAGTATATTCATACACCATTTGTTTAAGTCCATTGTCGTTCAATGAGCTTTCGATTTTATTTCTATAAAAGTTATTAGTTGACCAATCTATATTAAAGTCTCCTGTTATTATTATGTCACATGTTTCTTCACATTTATCATCTAAAGTTTCCTGGAAAATTTCGCAGAATTCCGATTCAAAACCGCTGGGTGATCTATATACTGCTACAATCATAATGTGGGTATTTTTACGTTTAGCTGTGCAAGCAACAATCCAATATTTTGAATTGGCCACTTTTTCAAATTTCTTGGTCACTTTCCATTCTTTTTTGTAGTATATAATCACGCCCCCGGTTCTTGTGGAATTTGAGAATGATATTATCTGATTATAGCCTTGTATGTTAGTTTCATCATCGCTGATATGTTCCGTCATATGTGTTTCTGATAGTATAAAAAAAATCAGGTTTTTCTGTTGCAGCTATTATTTCGAATTGATTAAAATTATTTGTTAATCCTTGTATATTTGTATATAACATAAATATGTTCTTTAATTGTTAATATGATAAACCCATTCTTTTCTTTCTCATACTTAATTTATTTTGATACACTGGACATTCTTTACTATACGTTCTATGGTTTTCCTCTAAGCCCATATTTAATTTTTGATTCGTTTTTACACAGTTAATGCATTTTACAATTTCTTCCTTATTACATTCCTTGGATTTGTGATTTCCATGACATTTTATACATATTTCCTGATTCTTACAATCAATTGATTTGTGATTATAACCTTTACATTTATAGCATCTTCTTATATCAGTTCCATCAAAAACTCATAGATTAACTATATTATTGTTAATTTGAATTACTCTATGTAATTTATTAGCCATACCGTCTTTTTCTCTGCTTAAATACATAAATCGTTTTAAGAAGAGCATGGGCATTTTAACAATCTGTACACACGAAGAAATCATTCAAGGATTGATGTGATTGCACTCTAGCTGCTCCTATGCACGCACCATCGAACTTCCTGTTGCAAAAACCTTTGCAAATTTATTTTTTGAAGAATTATCTATAGCAGAGCAATTATTCATTTCACATTTGAAATTCATATTTATTATTTAAAGAACAAAAAACCGAAATTTAACACTTTTATTTTTAGCACTTTTTAAAAAAATTTTGTAAAAATGTTGATATATATTTTCACTCTGTCTGTCCGTATGTTTACAAAAACTTTTACATCGTTTGAAATAGAGGAAAGAAATTTTAACCATGGATAGGTATGGGAAAAAAATAAATTCATAGAAGAATTTTTTTCAATAGCCCCATCCGTTACGGAGCTACAGCCCCCCAAAGTTGGAAAAAGCCCAATTTTTAAATTGTTATAACAAGAGTTCTAACTGGTGTATTTTCAATCTGAAAGCGGAATAAAATAGCTGGTTTTATAAGCTTTATAAACTAAATAAAGAAATTAGTAGAAGTCGTTTAACAACATTTTTTGGCACGTCCCCTCTTTAGAAGCTATAAGGGCTCGAAAATAGAAATTTTGCTATTTTTAAACACCTGTAACTTAAATACCTTTTAAAATTTTTTTTACAAATATACAAAATTTTTAGCTATAGCATTATATTTCAAAGGGAATTCAAAGGGTTTCTTTAAATTGAAGAAATTGTCTGTCAGTTTTAATCATTTTTGCTTAAATAATAAAATTCTAGGTAAAACTCAAAATTTTGATGGAGTTCACAATTGATTTCTTAGAACCTAAAAAAATTGATGGGTGGGGATAGGGGAGGTGGGGAAGGGCAGTTGATCATAAGTTTGCTTGCCTAAATTTTGGGAACCTTCCCTATTTAAGAAACGGACTCGTGATGATGTTAGTAAGTATAGACCAATTGCTAAATTATCATCTATTCCTAAAATGTTTGAAAAAATAATTTGCTCTCACTATTGTCAACAATTTATATCGCCAGAACAGCATGGCTTTCAAAAGGGTAAGTCTACGGTTATCAATTTAAACGAATTTGTTTCTGGTACGTTAAAAATCACCCAAACAAACAAACAGGTGACGTGTTATTCACTGATATCAGTAAGGCCTTCGGCCTGATCCCCTATAAAATTATCCTTGAAAAGCATTAAGTATTAGGATTTTCAAGTCATAGCCTAAAATGGCTGTCATCATATCTGCCATAAGATCTATATATGGCTACTTCCCTTTTAAATCTATAACTTCAGGGTCGCTAACTCAGGAGAGTTAGGAAGCCATCTGGGTCTCCTAATATTCATATTTTCGACCTATGACAGTTCCCAAAGTCTTTCCCCCTTCTATCTTCTAAGTTTTGCTGATGATAATAAAATCAGCAAAACTATAACCTCACCTTGTAATTATGAATTGTTGTAGTATGATCCCACTCAATTTGGCTCATGGTGCTGGAACAACTATCTCTTATTAAACGTTGACAAATGCCAAATTACTAGCTTTTCAAGGTTAAGAGCCGACTCAACTATCAAATACGATTACAATATAAACGATTAACCCACAAAAAGAACGGATCGTGCTTTTGATTTGGGACACATCTTTGATAGTAGGTTGAATTTCCCGAATCACAACAACTTTATAATAAATAAAGGTAACTCAACTCTTGCCTTGGTCAAAGGAGTTTTCTGATACCTATTTCACAAAACAACTCTTCGTTACTTTTGTAAGACCTATATTTGAATATTCAAGCCGAGTATTATCTTTTTTTTTTTTTTTTATCATTATTTCATTATTTTTATTTCATATAATCAATTAATACATCTTTTAAGACTAAACAATTAAATTATTAGTATAAAATAAAAATAGTAACGATCATTCTGTTACTAAAAAATTAAGTGTCGAACAATCTACATAATAGTTACTAAAATAAAATAATATGTTGGGGTAAGAGATTGAAATTACAATTACATATGTATGTGATTAGTAAATAAAAAAACTGAAAAAAAATATACAATTGAGTGTTTTTAGATCAAAATAATGTTGAAATTTATTTAACAAAGTATAATGCAAGAAAATAAGAAAAAAAATTAGGTAATATATAAAAAAAAACAAAAAAAAAAAGTAGTAAAAAACAAACAAGAACAATATGAGAACAAAATTGATTCCCATACAAACACTTCTAAAAGTTTTTCTGAATTAGCCGAATCAAATTGGATGAGCCAAGATTTAGTTTTTGATAAAAATTGCGATAGAACTCTAATATTTCTAGTATTCTCTGGCAATAGTATTTTTTGTTTAATTAGTTTTTCAAAAATTTTTGAAAATGTAGAAAGAAGGGATATAGGTCTATAATTATTCACTAAGAGTGGGTCACCTTTTTTAAATAGTGGTACAACTTCCGCAGTTTTAAGGTTTTTTGGGAAAATTCCAGTAAAAATGCTTAAATTAAACAAATATACGAGAATATCTACTATATGGAATGATACAATTTTTATTATCCGACCACTTATACCATCGAATCCACTAGAATTCGAATTTTTAAGGTTTCAAATAATTCTCAGTACTTCAGAGCCAGTTTATAGGTTCAAAGAAGAAACTATTGTTTTGAAACGGTTCATCAATTAAATTACAATTTGGAAAAGGCATATCATGATTATTTTCATTTAATGTTTTGGCTATATTGACAAAGTAATCATTAAAGTAATTGGCTATTATATCATATTCAAATACCACATTATCATTAATTTTAAGAATAATATCATTATTCTGAAGTTTTCTATTCAATAAGGTATCAACTACTTCGCATTCCTTTTTCGTGTTACCTTTGACCATTTGAAATTTATTAATGAATAAAAATATCAAATACTTTTGACACATTAGATTCGCAATAAACACATACCATAGCTAATTTTTTAAAAACGAATTCAACATAACGAAATTTATTCGTTTAATATCTGGATTTACTTTCAGATTAGGTAATATTCTAACAGGTAATTTACAAATATTTACCAAACAGTGATCAGATGTATGAGTCTCACTAACATAAGTTTCCAGATACGTATTTGGATTTTTTTTCGATCTCCAGAAAACATGGTCTAAACATGTGGAGCTTGAAGAAGTAATACGCGTTGGTTTATTCAGTAGAGACTCAAAACCTCTTGAGGACAAAAAAATAAATAATCATCTATTTCATCAGAAGAACCTAGGATATCGATATTCATATGCCCTACAACTAAACAATTTTTATAATTAATATCATTAAATAAATTAGAAATATCATTTAAAAATATTCCAATATTATTTCTGTGAAACCTATATAAACATATAAAACAATAAATATCATTATCAATTTCGCAAACCACCTTAATAAAATCCGCACTGACACCATTATAATTATCTACTTTACATTTCAAATTATCTTGCACGAAAACCACGACATCACCAGAAGAATAAGTATTATTGCAACAAGCATAGAAATAATAATTCGGAATAGTATAATAATTTATAGTTTCTTCATCAAAAATCCAAATCTCACTAAAAAAGATGATATTTGGAAAATTTTCTAAAGCCATGGGATTTACCAAAAAAGAATCAAAATTTTTTCTCATACTTCTTATATTCTGTTGCACTACCAAAAATTGAGAATTAGTCATATTGTTATTAAAGCTAATACTATTATTTTCATTATTATTACTATAATAATAATAGAATACATAATTTAAATCACAATATACAGAAAAAGAAAAAAAAAAAAATTTAAAATTACTCAATGTTCAATAAATCTTCTGAATTCAAAATATTAATTACTTTATCGCCTTCTTTTTTTTTTTGAAATATATTAAAACCTCTTACCCAAAGAAATTTGTATTTTTTTTCTTTTTTTCCTGCCAACGCCTTGTTGAATAGATGTCCTATATGAGTAGTAAGAGAATCGTTAATATAGATATACTAATTCGAAGATAATTCGTACTTATGTAATGTATTGCTATTTATAGTAGGAGATGATATTATATTATCTGGAACAAAGTTATTAGGAGTATTAACTTTGTAAACGTTTATAGGAGTATTATCTTTTGAGATAGATAATCTCTTTAAACAATTTCTGCATTTGTATTGCATTTTATTTTTTTCTAAATATTCAATCTCATTTTTATCAAAATTGGCGCACTGTCCATGAATGTATTTCTTACAAAAGAAACATTGAAGTTTTAAATCAATTCTATTAACTTTAGAATTACACAAAAGGCAATCCATTTCGACAAATGTGAATAGATTCCAAATAAGTACACTTAAATATTTACAAACTTTATAATTTCTTACACTTTATAATATTTAGATTAATTTAAAAAAATATTTTTTAAGCTTGAATTAATTCTTATGCTTGTGTACCCCAACAACACCAACATGATCTGTACGTGATATAAACATTTCACAAAAAAAATTATCCGTTTCGCTTTACGCGAACTTGCTTGGGCAGATCCAATACATCTTCCGCCATATGAAGCTAGACTTCTTCTTATTAATATGAACTCCCTTCAATCAGGCCGTCTGGTGGTGAATAAAATATATGTTCAGCAAATTATTCGCGATGAAATTAATTCACCTGTTATCCATGACTAATTGAGGTTTAGAGAAAATTTGAGTAATTTAAGATCGGCCGAGCTCTTTAACATCTCACGCCACTTTACAGACTACGGTAAATTCGAGCCAATCTAGCGTATGTTAAGAGAGAGTAACTAAGGTCTGACCTCTTTAATACTAGCGTTAACAAATTAACATCGAGAGCCAGACTTTACCCAAGCATAGTTCTCATAGTTAGTATGACTGATCTAGCATTCGTAAATTAAATTGCATTTGTAACGCTGGGCTCAGTGTTGTTGGCATGAGTTTTAAGTTTATTTTCTTTTATTTTAATAACTTAATTTATTTAACTTTATTTTATAGCTGTAATAGTAGAGTAGCATAATTTTACTAACACACTAATCCTAGTAAATTATGACTTTCAGTTTATTGTGATGGTTCATTAAGTTAGCAACATTTACTGATGTTTGATTTAATCAATTAATTGATATAATATGTAAACACTGATAACCTCAATACCTGTCAAAATGTTTTTTTTAGTAATACACATAAAATATAATGCTCCAATAATATATTTGAACATGTGTCAAAGGTTTTTCGTAATTTTAAAAGGGACAAAGCTACAGTCCTCGAAAATTCCCAAAAAATTCCGCGAAACTCAATGTTTGCAAATTTTTTGGCAGAAATTAGTTGGAGTTAAAGTTAGTTTGTCAAGCCTCTTGTTTAAGAGCTGGAAGTGGTTAAAACTTTAAACGTGTTGTTTTTAAGCAAAAGTAACTTTAATGTTTTAATAAAAATAAATGAGAAAATACTCAGTATGAAAAACTTTATAAGTCTGTTAGTTATGTTATTTAATTAAATTATGTGTTTGTACTTTACATTTGTTTATATTGCTATATAAATGTGTTTTTTAATTAAAATATATAATTATTAATTTGTTTAAGGCATTAATTTGAACTTAATTGCGAATGATAGCTGAGTCGAGTTTAAAACTGGAAAAGTTTTTTCACTTTCCCTAGGATTTGAACTAAAGCTTTTCGCATGAAAAGTCGGTACTCCCACCTCTGTGCCTTTCAGCTTATGGTCGAGATCGGAAAATTGGTTCGGATTCTAGAAGATTTTGATCGAATTGTGACTAAAAGAGCATATTTTCGAAACCAATAAAAAAAGAGTCTTCAAACTGTTGTTTCTTCTTATTTTTTTTGTGTCCTTGAAATTTGGGACCATTTGGTTTTTTTTTTGACCAAATTTGGGACCACGTAGTGGTTCGGGTACTAACCACACACCTTCCAAAACCTTAAAGCACAACTTTGAAATTAATGCAGATAGTAACAAATAATGAAGTTTTAAATTTTTCGAGGTTCTTTACTATTGCCTCCGGGTCCCCAACATACGGGCTAAATCGAGGTGGCGGTTCAGGTGCCGCTCTTATGCCTCTCAAAGCTTAAAAGCTTATCATGTACCAAATAGGAAGGTTCGATCTTAATTTTAAGTTTCTATTGTTATTAATTTCGATGATAATCTTTTAAACCTTGGAAAATCTAGGAGAGGATTTTGAACCACCTCTAGAATTTGGCCAAAATTTCGGGGATATGCAGGAAACAGTAAAGAATACCCTCGTATTAAATTTGAAGGTTCTACATTTGTTACAAGTTCCTATATTTCTTAATTTCGAAGCTATGCTTTAAGGTCTTTGGAGATGTGTGAGCGGTCCCCGAAACAACATTCCAATTGGTCTCAAGTTTAGGAAGGAATAATACTAAATTTAAAGGTTCAATTTTTATTGGTTTCAGAATTATGTTCGTTTGGTTCGTTCACCTTGCGTACGTAGTTTCATTATTAGTAACCTACAGTACAAATTTCATAAAGATAGCGTAATTAGTTGTTGAGTTATCATAATTTTTAAAGTACTTTACAAAATTGAAATATTTTAGATAGATCGCTATTCCAACATGGGTTAATAAACTTCAAGCCTGTTAACAGAGTGAACTGCATTGTCAAGCAGCAATATGTATACAAAATTTTATGTCAATCAAATTTTATGTAATTTTGAAGTCAATCTTTCAAACCGTTTCCTATTAGAGCAAAAAGAGAAAAAAAAATTTTTAATAGCTTTAAAAAACCAATACAAAATTTTAAAAGAAAATTTTTTCGAGACTTTCTTATGGGTTAAACTAGTACCTCGCCAAATTGAACGTAACTCACTTTAATGAAATGTGCTCTTTCTATCTTTGTGCCGATATGGGTTATTCTATCTTGCAAGATATGGGTTTCCAAGCCTGTTGATCGAGTTTGCCCTATGGTCATTACTCTTTGACGTAAGCAAAATTTTAAGCCAATCCATCACACAATTTTTGTTTAAAAAAAAACAAAAATGAAATTTTATAGCCCAGAAACATTTTCCTTACCCAAAAATCTTTATATGTTGTTTTACAATATATAAATATAAATAAAAATGTTAACGAATTACACGTTCCCCAGTAACGTCGTGTAAATCTGCTTGTATATTAATTATAGGTCAAGATGGAATAATTTCGATCAGTGATATTATTTTTGATAAGATAAATATAATTTTAAGTTTAAGTTTTTAGAACTGTTGAAGTATAAGTTGAAAATAAGAAGAATATTGTTTGTAAAAAACATAATTTTTTAATATAAATATAATGCAGCTGTAAGAATTTTTATTATATATAACTCCATAATACATTTCTGATTTCAGGTGAGTAAGATATTCACGAACAAATATTTCACTATTAAGTACGTTGCTTTCAAAACGAATTCCAACTTGTACACAATTTTTAACAATTAGGTTATCCTTAACTGCAACCATTATTAATTTTAGTAATTATAAGCTTAAACTATTGCTATCATTACTTATATCTTTTTTTGTTTTAGGCTGGAGTTCTGACATCATTATCCTGTTGCAGAATTATAGCATCCAGCCAATTTAAAATTTTAAATAATACTTCTGCAGAATATCTTGTGCCGGGAAAGATATCAGTTGACTGGCACATCTAGCTGGGGAACCAACCGTACACTGTCTTACAACTAATGGCACAAGGAGATGATGATTTTTATTAAATTTGTCATCAATATGTTCAATATCACCGTCAGTCATAAAAAACTTATTTGATCATGAAAACAAAACTTTTATAAAAAGAAGTATATAGTTTCATATATTCAAAAAAAATATCTTTTACTTGCTTTACGAAACCAATGCATTCTTAGAAAATTTTAAGTTTTGCCTAGCTTTTTGTAAGACTAAATTTAAGAACATGCTAACTATACACTCGTGAAAAGAATTTTATTCATCTTACTTAACATAAGGACATTAACAACGTAAGATTGACGTTCAGTTTTAAAAACAAGTGATGAAAAAATCAATGGTTTTTAAAAAAGCACATTCTCAAAATTATATAATCTTAAATACTGATTTTAAGATATAAAATACATATATTATATCTATTATATATATATATAAGAATACATATATATATATATATAAGTTATACATATAAGCGTAAGCATGCTTTTTTATTTTGATATAAGGCCAAAACTATAATCCCGATTTTCATAAAACATACTTGGATTTAAAGGTTGAGACGGTGCGGGGTCGAGAAAATTGTAACCGTGTCTGTAGCACCAATAGTTTTGACATATATCGACACACAAATTTAGGACTACCATCATTCAAATTTTGAATAGAAGTACAAAATATTTTAGTGAATCTATATATATAATTTCGTAGGCCCGATGTTTACAGCATTTTAAAAAAATTTTGTAAAATGTACCTATACAGTTTTACTCTGGCCGTCCGTCCGTATGATTACACAAACTTTTACACCGTTTGAAATAGATAGAAGAAATTTTATCTACGGGTAGGTATTATAAAAAAAAATATTTCATGGAAAAACTTTTTTCTGTAGCCTCACCCGTTAAGAAGTCGGAAAACCCTATATTTAAATTCTTATAACAAGATTTCTGTTAGGTGTACTTTCAATTTAAAAGCAGAAAAAGACACCTGTTTTTATACGCTATAAGCTTTATTTTAAAGCTAAATATATAAACATCATGCAAAACTCAATTTACGCAAAATGTTTGGCTCCACTTATAGTCTAAACGCTTTAAGCTACAGTCTTGAAATTATGGAAGAAATTGGTTCCCAAAAAATTAGTAGGAGTCGGTTAACAAATTCTTCTTGTCACACCTCCTGTTTAGGAGATGTAAGCGGTGGAAAATTGAAATTTTACTATTTTAAAGCACTTGTAACTTGAATAACTGTCCAAATTTTTTTGTTTTTTTTTTGATTTTTGTTTTAGCGTATGCAATAAATGTATTTCTAAAATACAATGACAAATTTCGAACTTTTCATATAACTCATTTAAATATAAAAATAAATTTTACATACATGCAGGAAGTACCTTTGAACACAACTTAGGTATTGTAGACAATTTCTAAATTATATGTTACCAATTTCTTAATATATATTACATAATTCAATAAAATATATGATATAATAAAAATTAAAAAAAAAAATTTAATCGTTTATTAAAAAACCATTTTGTTTTAATTTATAAAATATAATACATAATATATTTCATGGTAAAAATCTTAGCCTTTTAAAAACATAAAAGTGTTAAATAAGAACGGAAATAGGAAAGAACCCTAGTGTATCAAATTTAAAGTTTCTATCTTCATGAATTTTGAAAAAAAGCTTTTTAGTTTTGGGATTTCATAGGAGGCACCTGAACCACCAATACAATTAAGTCTAAATTTCGAGGACACAAAGGAAATAGGAAACAAGTCAGGAAAAAAACCAAGGGTTTTTAAAAAGCACATTTTCAAAATTATATACGGTTTGTTACTGAATATTTCATCATTTATTTTTATAAAAATATATATAAAAATAAATGATAATATTATAATTTAGTTATTTCATTAATTAATTAATTACAACTAATAGTGAAATACTTAGAATATAACCCCGATGCACTCAAGGAAACATTAACAAATGCGAAAAATAATGTTGGAGCTTCAATGTTAACGTTTAATTTTGGAAGAATCTTATACTGGTAAATAAGTTACTGTTTTATATAAACATAAAAATTTAAATTTTTAACAGCTGGGTGGCACAGTGGTTAAGTGCCGACCTTTCATGCAGAAGGGCCCGGGTTCGGATTCTAGTGAAAGTGAAAAAACTTTTCTGGTTTTCGACTCGACTCAGTTACCATTCGCCATTGGGTTCAAATTAATGGCATAATCAATAATTAATAATTATAAATCTTTAATAACAAATACTTTAATATAAAAATATAAACAAATGCAAAATATAAACAAATAATTTAATTAAATAATATAACTCGCAGATATAGAATACCATATAAGTAAAATATAAAATATTACAATATAAACAAAAAATAGAATTGTAAATATTGAAAATCTAAGACGTTTCTATATGTATGTGGAATTCAATAAGACCAATCCTAATAACACGAATATAATATGACCCCCTGTTCCAACATGTACCTATAGTATAGACAGGCTAATTAGCCTAACAGTTGAACAGTTAGCGCTTAAAAAAATAAAAAAAAAAAAAAAAAACTAGTAGCCCTTCAATGGGGAAGGTTCCCAAATTTTTGCTTAGCAAACTTATGAATGGATCTGTCCACTCCTTTCCTGTCCACACCATTCAATTTTTTTCGGTTCAATTGTTAACTCCACCAAAATTTGGAATTTTACCTAGAATTTTATTATCTAAGCAAAAATGTTTAAAACTAAGAGACAATTTCTGCAATTTAAAGAAACCCTTTCAAATTTAAGAAAAATCTTTAACATATGTTGAAACATAATCCTGCACTTGTAAATTTTATATATTTGTAAAACAAAACTTGAACAGGTTTTCAAGTTACAGGTGTTTAAAAATAGCAACACTTAAATTTTCGAGCCTTTATAGCTCCCAAACAGGGGACATGACAAAAAAATTTTATTTACTGACTCCTACTAATTTCTGAAGGTCTAACCTCTTCTAATATTTCAAGACCCTAGCTAAAACCGTTTAGAAGATATGTGGGGCCAAAAATTTTTCAAAAATTGAGTTTTTGCATAATAGTAAATTTTAGTGGCAACCCTATACATTTAGCCTTATATTTTTGTGAAGCACATAAAAAAAGCTCTTCCCTCCCGTTTTTAGATTGAAAATACATTTAACAGAACTCTTGTTATACTAATTTAAAAATAGGGCTTTTTTGAAATTTTCGGGGGCTGTAGCTTCAGCACCTCTCAATATTAAGAAAGACCTTCGACACATGTTAAAAAATAATTAAAGGCCTTTCAATTTTGCGTATTATTAAAAAAAAACATTTAACAGGTATTCATGTTACTGGTGTTTGAAAATACCAAAATTTCAATTTTCGAGCCCTTATAGCTCCTAAACAGGGGGCTTGACTAAAAAATTTTGTTAACCGACTCCTACTAATTTCGTAGGACCTAACTTCTCCCAAAATTTCAAGACCCTAGCTTGTACCGTTTAGAAGATATGTATGGCCAAAAATTTTGTAAAAATTGAGTTTTTCTTAATTATAAATTTTAGTACCGTATGGCATCCCTAAATATTTTCGTTTTAAAATTTTTTTTTTTCGTAATATCTACCCGTGGTTAAAATTTCTTACCTCTACTTCAAACGGTGTAAAAGTTTTGTTTACGGACGGACGGATTTTAAGCTGCGAACGACTAGTCTAATTCATCCAAAATTTTACGGAAAAAAGGGATATAAGAAAAAACACTTGTGCCTCTAATTTAACGGTTCCATCTTCTTTGGTTTCAAATTATGCTCGTTGTGTATTCAATTCGATCAAAATCTTGAAGAATCCGAACACATTGTCCGATCTCGACAATAAGTATCATCGCGGTTTTCATTACTAATAACTTTGAGTTTAAATTTCATCATAATAGCGTCATTAGTTTTTGAGTTGTCGTGTTTTTGAATTTGTGTTCGTTAGCCCTTGAGCTGATCACAAATTCCTAGCTAGGGGCTAGGAGAGGTATCTGAACCACCACACCAATTGATCATAAATTAGGATAACACGTAGCAAATAGTAAAGAACACCCTTTTGCCAAATTTGAAGCTTCTAGATTTGTTTGAAGTCTTTATTATTTTCGAAGAGATGCTTTAGGGTCTCCGGAACTATATGGATGGTTCCCAATTTCGAGGACTTTAAGGGAATAGGAAGAGATACCCTAATACCAAATTTGGTGGTTTTATCTTCATTGGTTTCGGAATTATGCTCGTTCGCGTATGCTCGTAAATTCGATCAAAAAGTTCTTGGACTCCAACTCAGGTTTCTGTATTTAAAAATTTTGTTCTATCGAACCGCCGTGGTGCCAGTACTTTAACTTTTTGTTCCAAGAAATTTTGGTCGAAACAATTTTCTAAGGTATTACTTTAGTCAAAAAGAAGGTTTTTCAAAATTTTTTGTTGTGTTCCCAAATCTGCTGCAAAACAACAACTTTCAACAATTTTTTCTTTTTGTGCGGTAAATTTGACCGACTGATTTAAAATTTTGTGTGCGTATTGCTTTTGTTGAGGGAAGCTGACTACATTTACAGACTAGGAACTTGTGAACCTATATTAGCACGATGGTGGATGGAAACAATTTTGGAAACTAATGAAGTTAAATATTGTAATTTTCTTTGAATTAGAGGAAGTTTAAAAACATTTTTTCACAAGTTAGTTAACCTATTGCGAAACAAAAGCCTTTTAAAAATTATACTTCAATACAGTTTTGCGCATCTATTAATAATCCTAGTTATTCAATTCTAAGTACTCAAAAATAAGTACTCTTATTTTGTACATGGTGGTATCCACAATAGTAAAATTGACAATGGTTATAATATTACCAGCTATGCAAATGTAGCCATTAATTCGGTTTCACCTACAGATGTACTTGAAAAAAGTCATTCTAATACTGTAAATGGTTGCACAATGAAAAAGTCGTTTGTTAAACCTCACTACTTGGAGAAGGCGCGTATGCTCTTTCAAGATTTCGGGAGGAACGAGTTTATAATAACGTTAGGTTATTTTTTAGCTTACCTTCACAATGATTCGTATAATCGTGTTCTAGAAGGTAAAATTCGTACTAACCTCAAAGTTTTAATTAATAATGAAGGACTCCCAACTAAATAAGAAGACCTATATAAGTTATATATTAAATTTCACAATTCTATAGATGTTTCGGAAAAAGATGTAAAAGATGATCATAAAACTTATCGAAGTCACTGTGAGAGCAATTATTATAAACATTTAAACTCAGCTCGTGAAAGTTATAATAAGTGTTTTCTCCCCAGTGCCTCGAAATAATCTTCTCAAGGTATCTATCAACCGGAACTTAAATAAATATAATATGTCTTTTTATTATCAAAATGTTAGAGGCTTGAGAACAAAGACTAGGGATGTTTTTTTAAATTTTGACGTATTTGCATTAACTGAAAAGTGGTTAAATCCAACCATATTGGACTTAGAACTTTTTGATAACTGTTATACAGTTTTTAGGAAGGATAGATATTCTGATCCATCCGATTACCCAAATGGTGTAATTCCTAAAGGGGGTCGAGTTTTAATTGCGGTAAAAAATAACTTTAATGCAAATTAAGTCAATGTCCCTGGATTAGAAGACCTTGAAGTTATTATTGTGAAAATTGAACTTCCTTCTAAAAATTTATATCTTGTTAACTGCTATATTCCTCCTTCGTCTGATTCTGATATTTATACTTCTGTAGGTAAAACAATAGATTTTATTTGCAATGACTTTAGTCCTAAAGATGAATTGATTTTATGTGGTGATTTTAATCTACCCAATCTTAAATGGGTAAAGCATGACGAGGAACATTTTATGATTCCGAAACATATTAGGACCGAATGTGAATACGTATTTATTGATAAATTAAATACTAATTATTTGCAACAAGTCTCAGAAATTTGTAACTTTCAGGCTAAACAACTAGATTTTGTGTTTACTTCTGAATGGAACAATTCAATTTTCTGGGAAAATACCTTCCCTTTAATAGGTATTGATAAGTTTCATCCACCATTAAGTTTTACTCTTTGTGTTAATTCACCAATCAATTCTGATTATTCTAATTCTTATAATTTTAATTTTAACAAAGCTAATTTTTCTGCTTTAAATGAATTCATTAGTTCCTTTGATTTTTATTCTGTATTTAATTATACAGATGTTAATATAATGACAAAAAGGTTATCTGAAGTTATTTTTGAAGGCTTTCGGCAATTTGTACCAAAATCTAAGAACCGAAAGCCTTTATTAAGTCTGCCATGGTTCAATTCGGATTTGAGAAAACTCAGAAATAAAAAGAATAAAGCTTGGCGTTTTTATCTTAAATCGAAGAATTCGCATGACTATAATAGATTTAAAATTCTTTTTGATGAATTTAAATTATTGTCTGAATTACTCTATAATGAATTTATTTCTAGTACATCGTCAAAATTAATATCAAATCCAAAATGCTTCTGGAAATTTGTTAATTCCAAGAGGAAAAGTGACGAGTTTTCCTCTCATATAAAGTATAATGGTGTTTCAAGTAATGATTCTAAAATTTCTTTCGTGAATATTTCTGTTCTTCTTATAGTAATTCTATTTTTACACCAAATTATAATGATTTCTTTCATTTGGATACTTTTCCGAAAACTGCTTGGTCTAATATAAATATTAATGAAGGTGTAATTAAAATTTATTTAGATAAACTTGGGAATAATACTCTTCCTGGACCTGATGGTATTCCGGAAGTTATACTCAAAAAGTGTTCAAGTGCTTTGGCTATTCCCCTTTCAATACTGTTTAACTCTTCTTTAAATTCAGGAGTTTTCCCTTCTATCTGGAAACATTCATATGTTAGACCTATTCATAAGAAAAATGCCAAAAATGAAATTATTAATTATCGACCAATTGCGAAACTTTCTTCACTTTCAAAACTGTTCGAATTAATCAGCCAAACAGCAAACATCTGGGTGGCACAGTGGTTGAGTGCCGACCTTTCATGCGGAAAGGCCCGGGTTCGAATTCTAGTAAAAGTGAAAAAAACTTTTCTGGTTTTCGACTCGATTAAGCTACCATTCGCCATTGGGTTCAAATTAATGGCATAATCAATAATTAATAGTTATAAATCTTTAATAAAAAATACTTTAATATAAAAATATAAATAAATACAAAATATAAACAAATAATTTAATTAAATAATATAACTCGCAGATATAGAATACCATATAAGTAAAATATAAAATATTACAATATAAACAAAAAATAGAATTGAAAATATTGAAAATCTAAGACGTTTCTACATGTTATAAGGCCTAGTACTATCTCATGTTTAAATTGTATGTGGAATTCAATAAGACCAATTCTAATAACACGAATATAATATGAACCCCTGTTCCAACATGTACCTATGGTATAGACAGGCTTATTAGCCTAACAGTTGAACAGTTAGCGCTTAAAAAAAAAAAAAAAAAAAAAAAAAAAAATCAATATGGCTAAAGTTACTAATCTTGTTGAGTCAGTTTCAACTTTTACAAAAAATATGGAAGAAGGTTTTCAAATGGATGTTATCTTTACAGATTATAGTAAAGCATTTGATGTTTTACCACATTCCATAATACTGATAAAGCTAAGAAAACTTGGTTTCCCAGATATTTTCGTGAAATGGGTTGACTCATATTTATCTGATAGAACCTACAATGTTTTATTTAGAAACATTACTTCTAAACTTTTTAACGCCAATTCCGGAGTTCCACAAGGCTGTCACTTAGGTCCTCTTTTTTTTATAATCTCGGTAAATGATGTTTCTTCAGTTATTGTTAATAGTGAGCTTCAAATATATGCGGATGACATGAAAATTTTTAAGAAAATTGAGTCACTAAATGATGCTTTACTCTTACAAAATGATTTAGATAATTTTTTTAATTGGTGTGAAAACAATAATCTTCTTCTAAATGTAAATAAATGTGCACTTATGTGTTTCACACGTCGTCTAAATCCGATTTGTTTTAATTACTGCTTGAACGGAATTAGTATTCCAAAAACGAATTCTATTAAAAACCTAGGCGCTTACTTCGAAGATAATCTTAACTTTAAACTTCATTTCTGTTATATTACAAATAAAGCTAATTCTATGCTTGGTTTTATAAAACGTTGGTCTAAAGAATTTAATGATCCTTATGTTCTTAAATCTTTATATTCTTGTTTTGTTAAACCTAATTTAGAATATGCCAGCCAAGTTTGGTCACCATTTTACGAGGTACATATTAATAGGATAGACGCGGTGCAAAGAAGTTTTTTAAGATTTACTTTGAGAAATCTTCAATGGTCAAACCCGCTGATCCTACCTCCTTATGAAAATAGATTGAATTTAATTCACTTGAAAACTTTAAAATTAAGACGAGAAGTTGCTGATGTTATTTTTATTACTGAAATTGTGAAAGGTAACATTTCTTCTTCTCAAATCCTCAATAACATTAAAATAAATTGAAATAATCGTTTACGTAATACTAATTTATTTAAGTTAACTTTTCATAGAACAAATTATGGCAACTATGAACCAAGTCATAGGATGTTGATAATGGGAAATAAACACAAGAAATTTCGAACACAAGAACAACATCGATTTCACTCTTTCAAAACAAACACAAAAACTTAAATTGTATAAATAGAAATATAAATTCTTTTTTTTTATATAAATTTAGTTGTTTTTATTGTTCACTTAAATTTTAATTTAAGAAATATGAAATTGTAACTTAATTCATAAGCTATTTTTTTTATATGTTGTATAAAACTAATTGTTAAAATTTTGTAAAGTTTGAGTTAAACTAATAAATAAATACTTTTTATAAAATCTATAATTTCGACCCCCTCTTGGCTCTCACTGAGGTTCCTCTGGGTATTCATCTTTGCTCTTTATTGTTCATTATTTCGATAAATGAAGTTATTTCTTTTATTTAAAACAGTCACATTTATATATATGCCAATGAGATGAAAATATAAAAAAAAAAATTAATTGGTAAGACCCAATGCCAGTCAGGTATGGAATCCATTTTATAGAGTGGAATTAAGCATGATTCAAATAAATAAATAAATTTTCAATTAAAAAAAAGAAGTTGTATGGTAACTACTCAAACCCGCAGCACTACTCCAACTAAATTTTGAAAAACTTTTATCCATGAAAATAAACTACTTTGGACATATTTTCAAATATCAAGCTTTATATAGTATAGAGTTATGTTCATGTAAAGAAAGAAGTTAAATGTCAGCTATTCAAACCTGTGGAGCAAACTGGCTGACTTTCAATAATAGCACTCACAACTACCGCATAAAACCGAATTTGTATCAGAATCCTAGCTTCTCTATTTTTTGAGTTATCGTGCGAAAATACTGAAGGAAGGACGGATATGACTTTTTGTTCTTAATATTTTTCAAAAGATAAATTAATTAGAATTTTTTATATTTTTGAATAGATAAATTAATTGGGAAAAGTTTTTAGTATTATAAAACTAATTTCATTAATTATGTCTTACGCATAACAAAACAATAAAAGTTTCTATCGTTTTAAAATAAGTTTCTTGTTTAATTTGAAGCAATAAAGTATAGGATATTACTAAGTCGGTCGCACTATTAATATTGGATTTTTACTTGTTTTTTATATAATTGCCTTTATATATTTGTTTCATTGTAATGGTAATGGTAAACTCAAAGTTATTTGAAAGAAATATTAATTTGTTATAATATATATATATATACATACATATATATTGAGTTGAGTTATATAATTTGATATTTGGTTATTAATGTAAAACATGCGATAAATGAATTTCTAAAATATATTTATATAGATAAATTTAGACCTTTTTATATAATCCAATTTAATATAAAAACGAGGAAGAGTGTAGTAGAGAAGACTGTGTTAACTCTGGGATACCCGTATGACCGTAACATATACATTATATCATCCGGTTAATTACCCTCTGCAGTAGACCAACCAAATTTTTCTTTAACTTTGGCCATTACTCTAAACAATTTTTGGCAAAATTTCAGACACCCAGTTTCATTAGGTGTAATGTAATGCTCATATAAAAGAAGGAGTTGTATGGCAGCTGCTCGAACCCTCTGCAGTACACCAACAAAATTTTGCAGATACTTTGGCCACAAAACTAAACTACCTTTGACAAAATTTCAGACATACAGCTGCAATAGGTACAGAGTAATACTTATATAAAAAAAGAAGTTTTTTGGCATCTACCCGAACCCATTAACCAAAATGGTTGGATTTCAATAACGATGACGGTTGTTGCAAAAAAAACGAATTTGCGAAAATTTTAATATGCTAGTTTCTTTAATTTTTGAGTTATCGTGCGGACGGACGGACGGACGGATATACATAACTAAATCGATTTATTTTTTGATCCTGATTCGATCCATACACTTGAGTCTATATCTACCCCCCCCCCCCCCCTCCTTCTCTGCGTCTCACACGTAATGGCAAATTTATTATGCTTATATAGTCATACGGGTATAAAGATGTTGTATGGCAGCTACCTGAACCCATGGAACAAAATGGCTGGATTTAAATAGCGATGACGGCTATTGGAAAAAAAACGAATTTGCGAAAATATCAAGATCCTAGCTCCTTTAATTTTTGAGTTGTCGTGCGGACGGACGGACATGCATAGCTAAGTGATTTATTTTTCGATTCCGATCCGATTCATACACTTGAGTCTACATCTACCCCTCTTCCTTCTCTGCGTCACAAACGTAATGGCAAATTTATTACAGCCTTTGACTGTATAGTCATACGGGTATAACAAGTAAAGAAACAGTCCAACAGTGCAACCGACTTAGAAATACCCTACACCTATTTGGTTCAAATTTAATGAGATATTCATAAGTCATTTTAAAACAACAAAAGCTGTTATTAGTTTGATCGTAAGACATAGCTAACCAAATTAACTTTATAATACTAAAAACATTTTCTTATTACTTTATCTTTTAAAAAATATTACAAATTCACACTAATTTAGCTATTTAAAAATATTACAAAACAAAAAAACTTGAAATAAATTAAAATGTGTTTATTTCATTTCAATTACAAAAGTGGAAAAAATTTGAATTATTAAATTTTGTGATAAAAATCTAATCAAAGCATATATTTAATAATTCATATTTTTCAAAATTGCAATTATTTTAAATTTGTTAGTTTATGTACCTATTAGATAAGCTTATAAACACCAAATATGCAATAAATGTATTTCTAAAATACAATTACAAATTTAGAACTTTTCATATAATTCATTTAAATATATAAACAAGTAAAGAAACAGTCAGTCGGTGCAACCGACTTAGAAATACCCTGCACTTATTTGGTTTAAATTTAATGGGAAGTCCATAAGTCATTTTAAAACCATAAAAGCTTTTATAAGTTTGATCGTAAGACATGGCTAACCAAATTTACTTAATAATACTAAAAACATTTTCTAATTATTTTATCAATTCAAAAATATTAGCAATTCTTACTAATTCATCTACTTAAAAATATTGAACAACAAATAAAGTTGAGATAAATGGATTCGTAAAATGCAATTACAATATTACATATTTAAAACTTTTATCAAATTTAATAAAGTTTTACACACATGCAGCAATTACTTCTTTTCAGGATTTTTAGCTGTAGTGCATTTACTGTTGAATGATTTAGTACCCTTTCTTAACTATTTCAATAATTTTTAAATTTATTCTCTTAATTTACTTTTTTTTAATTAATCTATATAAATAAAATCAAAGTTATTTGAAAGAAATATGAATTTGTAATAATATAAATATAACAGTTTATATAATTTTATGTTTTAAATGTAAGTTAAAACCATTAATGCTTACATTAGCTTTTTATCACAAAATTTAGTAATCAAAATATGCAATAAACGTATTTCTCAAATACAATAATAAACTTAGAACATATCGTGACCTCAATACTACAACTGGGTAACTTATAAATACTTGTTTTGAGATATTTGAGTTTAAAGATATCTAAAAAAATTAAATTGTAATTAAAAGTCAGATTTTATTAGCAAAACTTTAATGTGATTGCTTTTTAAATACTAGGCATCCAAATAAAAAAATTTCAATATATAAAACATAAAAATTATGATGCATAATTAAAAAAAAATCGAGTTATCTATTTGTTGCCACAAACCAAAAATATAAAATTTCCAGTTACCTTCTTGTTACAACAAACAAAAATATTATAATAGTGAAAAACGTTTTTTGAAATTTTTAAAAAATAACTTTAATTCATAAAATTAAAAATAACTTAAATAAACCAAACATAAATAATTCAAATAGACTTAGAAATAATTCAAATAAACCAGAAATAAATTAAATAATTCAAATTTCATAATATTAAATTAAAATAAAAATAATAAAAATTTCTTAATTTTCATCCTCCGATGATGATTCGAATGCAAAA
This sequence comes from Dolichopus griseipennis, assembly GCA_963082915.1. Classification (NCBI taxonomy): domain Eukaryota; kingdom Metazoa; phylum Arthropoda; class Insecta; order Diptera; family Dolichopodidae; genus Dolichopus; species Dolichopus griseipennis. The sequence continues at coordinate 193,712,338 of OY720441.1, read as the reverse complement.
TCTTCCATATTTCCGCAATATGGAAGGCTGTTATAAAATGGTTTATAACAATCACTCAGCGCTGGTGGTTTCATTGTGAATAATGAATTTAAATCTTTATATTTTGCTTCAGATATTGGAATTGGTTGTGTATACAAAGGTTGCAAATGTGAGGTTTGTTCAGTACGACGAGTTTTTTTGTTGAAATTGAGAATTCTAAATTCACCATCAAAACTTTCTTTAAACTCCAAAATAAAGGGCTTGTTCTTATCAAATCGTAACCAACTCATTTTTTGCCAGTTTGCTACTCCCCCATTTTTATCAGTTTTTCTAATACACATGTTATTCTCAACAAATTTTTTATAGTCCATAGTTTCATCTAACTGTAAATCATGGACTAAGTAGGGTTTACTGTTTTTTCGTCTGGCACCTCTTGCTATATTTTTTCAATCTTCTGGCCATAGCGCTTTACCAATTCTTTCAAATTCTGTACCGATGGTCGAGTGAATAGAGTCGCCCTCCATTTCACTGTGACCAACCACTAAGAATTTCAAATTGATTGTTTCAATATTTGTAATTTCCTGTACTGCTATCATGCACATTGCTGCCATAAACCTGTTGAGGTTTTGGCCTCCGCATCTATCACTAAAAAATGAAACTTCTCTTGTTGTTATTGGTAATGATTTTAAATATTTATGAACGCAGCTACTAGTCTCACAACTTCCTCTCTTACCTTGCACTTCTGACCACATGAAGCAATCACATTGTTTACTAACAACATTGTATATTGTGAAATTATAGGTGGCTAATCTACGTTTATAAAAGAGTGCATTGTTCGTAGGGTCTGTAGGAACAAGTAATACTTGCTGCAGATCAAAATTAGCGCATATAATTTGTCCGTTTGATACTTCTGCTTCGCATTTATTTTTATTTTTTTCTGCTCTTGCCAATTCTTTTGCTTTGAGATGTTCACTATGTGCTGCTTCCAGTGATCTTTTTTCATCTGCTGAAGCATTTTCAAACGACGTACAGAACCGACACCGATCTTTTCTTGGTCGGTGGAATCCCAAGTTATAATTTTCATTGAAAATTTTTCTATATATAGGTTGTGAAGCTTTTTCCTCGTTTCTCGAGTCGCACAAGCTACAATAAAGCTTATACATTAGCGTTATATTAAGAGAAAAACAAAGATATTGGCGTTTTGTGCCCGACCGGCAATAATGAGACGGCACAGAAGAAAAGCTTTCTATATGGTCTTTTATTTTTTCAATTACAATTTCAGGAGTAACTTTCTTTACAAACTTTCCCCTTTTGTCTCCTAACGTTGTATTTGCTGAGGTTCGTTTTGCCAAAGCTATGTCTACGACTCCCTTTTTAATACCTAACGTATTTATGAACATAGTTTTGCACACTGCTATTTTTTCAAAACTTTTGGGTAGAAAGAAAGTAGTTGACGAATTTCTTCTAGATTTGTTTATAGTTTTTCCTTTGATTTCTTCTTTTGTGGTATTAGAATTTATGAAATCTCGCTGTCTCGTATATTCTGCCAAATCCCAGTATCTTTTAAAAATCTCAAGTCTTTCTCAATACTGGAACTTCAAGTAACATTTTTTCCTGCAGCTATTACTACATGGTGGATTAATTTTGACCGCAGGAATAATTTTATTTCTTGAAGAAACATACTCTTCTCCTCGGGCCCTTTTATTTTTAGCTACATTCCTTTTCCATTGATTAGATTTCAGTAACCGTTTTCTTGGTTGTGGTATAGTGTCTGGGTATACTTGCATACCCTCTAGATTATCGTAGCCAGATAAACTTTTCTGAAGAGATGCATCGGTGTCGGAAGACATAGACAAATTTTCGGGAAAATATTCAGAATGGTCTGAAAAAAAATCTGATGCATTCGATAGTTGATCTTCATATTTCTCTATAAAGCCAACTCATTTATTACTGCAGGAGTAGTAGCTAACTGAACGTCTGTGTTGATTGCAGAGTTTTCAGTTGAAAGTTTTTCGAGAATTTCAACCGTAGTACAATCTTGTTCTGTTATAAAAATACCAAAATGACAAAATTGAAATCGATAACTTTAGTTAGCTTGTTAATAGCAGAGCTCAGAAGTTCAAGAAATTTCATATTTTCGCATTTTTTTCATTTAATTGTTATTTGTATTATTTCACATATTTTTTACTTAAATATTTCGCTTGAAATACTAGTCATAAATAATCATAATAATGTTCTGATTTCCTAGTCATAAATTTACATATTCTAATTTTTAGCACATTTTCAAAAAATTTTGTAAAAATGTGCCTATATAGCTTCACTCTGTCCGTCCGTCTGTCCGTATGTTTACAAAAACTTTTACACCGTTTGAAATAGAGAAAAGAAATTTAAACCATGGGTAGTTTTTGCAAAAAAAATAATTTCGTAGAAGAATTTTTTTTTGTAGCCCCACCTGCTACGAGGCTACAGCCCCCAAAAGTTGGAAAAAGCCCTATATTTAAATTGTTATAACAAGAGTACTGTTAGATATATTTTCAATCTGAAAACGGCAAACGATAGCTGGTTTCAAAAACTTTATAAATTTTTGAAAGGCAAATGTTTAGGGTTGCCATACGGTACTAAAATTTAACATTACACAAAACTCAATTTTTGCAAAATTTTTGGCCACACATATCTTCTGAACGGTACAAGCTAGGGTCTTGAAATTTTGGGAGAAGTTAGTTACTTAGAAATTAGTAGGAGTCGGTTAACAAAATTTTTTTGTCAAACCCCTATTTAGGAGCTATAAGGGCTCGAAAATTGAAATTTTGCGATTTTTAAACACCTGTAACTTGAACACCTGTCCAAATATGTTTTTAGTGATATACAAAATTCAAAGCTCTTTAATTATGTTTCAACATGTGTCAAAGGTTTTTCTTAATTTTGAAGGGTGGCGAAGCTACAGCCCCTGCAAATTCCAAAAAATCCATATATTTAAATTGATATAACAAGAGTTCTGTTAGGTTTATTTTCAATTGAAAAACGGTAGAAGAGAGCTGCTTTTATAGGCTTTACAAAAATATATCGTTGTAATGTTTAGGGTTGCCATACGGTACTAAAATTTATCATTATATAAAACTCAATTTTTGCAAAATTTTTGGTCCCGTATATCTCCTAAACGGTTTAAGATAGGTTCTTGAAATTTTAGGAGGAGTTAGATCCTTAAAAATTAGTAGGAGTCGGTTAACAAAATTTTTTTGTCAAGCCCCCTGTTTAGGAGCTATAAGGGCTCGAAAATTTAAATTTTGCTATATTTAAGCACCTGTAACTTGAATACCTGTCCAATTTTTTTTTTTTTAATATACAAAATTTAAAGGTCCAACATTATATTTTAACATATGTTAAAGGTTTTTCTTAAATTTAAAAGCGGTTCCGTAAATTGAAGAAAGAATTTCTTAGTTTTAACCATTTTTGCTTAGATTGTATAATTCTATGTAAAATTCCAAATTTTTATTCAAAATTTAATTCCTAGAATCTTTTTTTGCAAAAATTTAGTTTTATATAATGATAAATTTTAGTACCGTATGGCAATCCTATATATTTAAGCAACATATTTTTGTAAAGCCTATAAAAGCAGCTCTCTAATACCGTTTTTCAATTGAAAATAAACCTAACAGAACTTTTGTTATATCAATTTAAATATAGGGCTTTTTTGGAATTTTCAGGGGCTGTAACTTCGTCACCCTTCAAAATATAGAGCTTATAGAACAATTTAAATATAGAGCTTTTTCCAACTTTGGGGGGCTGTAGTTCCGTAACAGGTGGGGCTACAGAAAAAAATTCTTCTACGAAATTATTTTTTTTGCAAAAACTACCCATAAAATTTCTTTACTCTATTTCAAACGGTGTAAAAGTTTTTGTAAACATACGGACGGACGGACGGACGGACGGACAGAGTGAAGATATATAGGCACATTTTTCAAAATTTTTTGAAAATGTGCTAAAAACTAATATGGATTGTTTTATTAGTTATAAAAGTACATTAATTTATAGCTTCATTTTCTTTTTTTTAAAGAAAATACAATTTAAAAATGTTATTATAATTATTTAACATTGACAAATTAAATTATATGTATTTTAATTATTTAAAAAGAAATAGTAAGTTTAGATGTTTTTGTTTTAGTGATAGTACAGCTTTTTCTCTTAATTTTAATACAAATAGATCTGAAAATTGTACATTAACATTCACATTTCACACGAAGAAACAACTGGTTTTAAGCAAAAGTAACAATATTTTATAACTGTAAATTTTAAAAAATCATGGTTTACTAAGAGTTTTATTTGTTCATGTTTTCGAATTTTGCATTGTTCACATTTTAGAATACTTTATATTGTATAAAATGTAATATATTCATGTTATATAGAGTGTACTGAAATGTAATGATCGAAAAAAAAATAGATATCTAAAATTTATAATGCACCAATTATAGATAAGTGAAGCTATCTAGTTGTAGATATCTGATTTTTAAAATGCAACAAGTAGACAAGTATTATTTCTTACTTAACTAGTTGTAGCAATATATAAATAGTTTATTAGGAACATATCCACACTATGCAAATGTCATTTTCAAACATTTTGGTGTCACTTCAAGGTTTGCTGCTTGTAGCATTTAAAAGATTATGCGATTTTTATTATGTTGAGTAAGTTATCTAAAAACTGCGAATTTTCGAGTTATCTAGTTGTTGTATTGAGGTGGCGATATAACAGCCGAGGGCTTTACCAATATTGCGTAGTTATTGTTATGCGTAATATTCGAATAAATAAATAAATAAATAAATAAATTAGAACATATAAATATAATATAAAAATAAATTTTACAATTTAAGTATCGTACACACTTTCTTAATTATATATTACCTATGGTAATAATTTAATAAAATATAGATATGATATAATAAAAATTAAAAACAAAAAAAATTTCGTCGTTTATTAAAAAAATATTTTGTTTTTAATTTATAAAATATAATACATAATATATTTTATAGTAAAACACCTAGCCTTTTAAAAATATAAAAGTTTAAATAAGAACGGAAATAGGAAATAGTGTATTTGATTTGATTTTTTTATCTTTATTAATTTCGAATATATTATGCTTTAAGGTTTTGGGAGTAGTGGGGGTGGTACGCAAGCCGAAATTCCAATTAATCCAAAATTTCACGTACACGAAACAAATAAGTAGAAAAACCTGTGCCCCAAAGACAATGTTCTATCTTCTTTGGTTTCAAATATATACAACTTTGACCTCAATTCGATCAAATGCTTCTAGAATCCGAACCCGACAAGAACCAATTCTCATGGTGTTTTTATTACTAGTGACCTAGAATATAAATTTCATCAAATTAGCGTAATTAGTTTCTGAGTAATTGTGTTTTTATATATGTTTGTAATATATATGTTTGTTAGCTTTTGAACTTTTCAAAGGTTCAAGAACCCAAAACAATGGTCGTATTTCGCCTATGAGAACCCTTGTACACAATTGGAACGTTCTATCTTAATTTTAAGCTATTTATTTTAATAATTTCAATGATATCCTTTAAGGTATTCAAAATTGTGTGGATGGTCCTCGACCCACTATTCCAATTGGTCCTAAATGTGCAGGACTCTAAGGACATAGGAAAAGGCACTATGATAACAAATTTGAAGGTTTTATTACAATTGGTGTCGGAATTATTCTCGTTTGGCCTAAATTCGATCAAAAACTTCTAGGATCCGAACCCATGGTCCGATCTCGATCGGATGCACTCCCTTCAATAGTCTCATTACTAGTAACCTACACCACAAATTTCATGATTGTAGCTCAATTAGTTGATGAGTTATACTTATTTTTTTGTATTGTGCCCTTAGACCAATAGAAAGGTCCATAATCCGAACCCAAGTGCCGATTCCACCCATAAGCAATCCCCGCCGTACTTTAAGTCCTAGTAGCCTACAGTTAAAATTTCATCAAGATAGCTCTCATTAGTTTTTGAATTATCGTGCCTACAGATGGACGGACGGAATGAGGGACAGACGCATAGACAGACAGTTGAACAAAAGGACAAACGAACGGACAGATGGACAGACGGACGAACAGACATACGGACGGTTGGACATGACTAAATCAACTCAGGAGGCCACGCTGATCACAAATATATCCACTTCTCCATATCTAGCACTCTTTCTTTACGTTTTTATACCCGTGCATACATATATGACATCGGGTATTTTAAAATTGCTCCTCCGTTTGTAACGCATCGATCTAGACGAGCTAGATATAGTGTCAAGAGTACGTATCGGTTCAGAATCGAAAAATTAGTCGATCTAGCTATGTGTGTCTGTCCGTCCGTCCGTGTGTCCGTGTGTCAGCACGATAACTCAAAAACTAAAAGAGCTAGAGTTTTGCAATTCACACAATTTCTAGGTTCCCTATTGTTTTTGGTTAAAATCGGACCAAGGCTTCGGGGAGCTGCCATACAACTTTTTTGTACCAATATGAATTTCTTCAAAACTAATTATACTACGGGGATGAAAATTACACACGGTTAGTTTTATAATGACTCCGGCACTTATATGAAGTTTCAAAATGTTAGGGCCCCATTTTCGGGGAGTTGCCATACAACTTTTTTGCACCAATATGAATTTCTTCAAAACTAATTATACTACGAGGATTAGAATTACACACGGTTACACGGTTAGTTTTATAATGACTCCAGCACTTATATGAAGTTTCAAAATGTTACGGCTTCATTTTCGGGGGGCTGCCATACAACTTATTTGCACCAATATGAATTTCTTTAAAACTAATTATACTACGAGGATGAAAATTACACACGGTTAGTTATATAATGAATCCAGCACTTATATGAAGTTTCAAAATTTTAGCACCCCCTTTTCGGGGGGCTGCCATACAACTTATTTGCACCAATATAAATTTCTTCAAAATTAATTATACTACGAGGATGAAAATTACACACGGTTAGTTATAAAATGAATCGAACACTTATATGAAGTTTCAAAACGTTAGGGCCCCATTTTCGGGAGCTGCCATACAACTTCTTTGAACCAATATGAATTTCTTCAAAACTAATTACACTACGAGGATGAAAATTACACACTGTAAGTTATATAATGAAACGAGCACTTATTTGAAGTTTCAAAATGTTACGGTCCCATTTTCGGGCAACTGCTATATAAAGTTTTCAATTTAATAACAATGAATATAATGAAGCTAGGAGGTTAAAATTAAAATTGGGCATGTAAAGTAAAAGGGCAAGTTACTTGACAAAGTTGGACATCACTCGGACCAACTTTTAGGGTGGGTGAATTTTTTTTATTTTTTAAGAAAAAATTATGGGATAATGAATTAAATTTTTTTTTAATTTTTGTTTTTTTTTTATTTTTGTTTTTTTTTTTTTCTTTTATTGTTTTCTTTTTTTAGTTTTTTTTTTTTTTATTGTTTTTTTTTTTTTTAAGCAAAAATTATGGGATGATGACTGAAATTTTTTTTAACTATTTTACTTTTTTAAATTTTTTTTGTAATATATATAATAGCTTAAGGGAAATAAATAACGGTTTATTTAATTGTATACATCATAGTGTGTATCCACGGGTATCTAAAAGTTGACAAGGGCAACTATAATCTTCCTCGTTTTTTATAAAATTACCAAAAACTAAGAACCAAACACTTAAAACTAATTTAATTTCTACCTTAATATAAAACTTATCTAATAGCTAGTCCATTGTTTCCAAAAACAAATGTATATTACATATTTAAAAATATTTACATCATTTATATTAAGCGTATTTAAATATATTGGTATTATCTTTAATAAAGAATGTCTATTGAAATGATATATTATTGGTATTTTATTTGTATTTTCTATTAAATTATTTTTGTATAAAACGAGGAAGATTATAGTTGCCCTTGTCAACTTTTTGATACCCGTGCATACCCACTAACCGTTACTTATTTCCCTTATGCTATTATAAATAATACAAAAAAAAATATAAAAAAGTATTAACTTATTATCATAAGTTTTGCTTAAAAAAAAAATAACAACAAAAAAAAAATTCATTATAGGTACCATAATTTTTGCTTAAAAACAAAAAAAACCCTAAAAGTTGGTCCGGGTGATGTCCAACTTTGCCAACTAACTTGCCCTATTACTTTACCTGCCCAGTTTTAATTTTAACCTCGTAGCTTCATTAGATTCACAGTTATCGAATTGACAACTTGGCATGGCAGATGCCCGAAAATGGGGCCGTAACATTTTGAAATTCCATATAAGTGCTCGATTCATTATATAACTAATCGTGTATAATTTTTATCCTCGTAGTATAATTAATTTTAAAGAAATTCATATTGGTGCAAAGAAGTTGTATGGCAGCCCCCCGAAAATGGAGCAGTAACATTTTGAAATGGAAAATTAACACTTCATATAAGTGCTTGATTCATTATAAAACTAACCGTGTGTAATTTTCGTCTTCCTGGTATAATTACTTTTGAAGAAATTCATATTGGTTTAAATAAGTTGTGTGGCAGCTCTCCGAAACCTTGGTCTGGTCTTAACCAAAACCTCAAAAATGTCCAAAAAAATGTTTTGTTTGAATATCAAAACTCTAGCTCTAATTTTTCAATTCTATCTATTGTAATTCATTTTTAATTCACGAATATATTAAACTTAAGCAAAATAAGCATCAGATGATCATATTCATATAATGATCATCATGATAGATAATAATCATCATATTCATAATGATTATATCTATCAATATTAATAAGCCATTTACTTAAAAAAAATCTTTGTGTTCTTTTTTGCTTATCATAAATAAACTACGCATCATTTAAATCATATGAAATTCTAACTCGAAATCGTTATCTACAAAAAAAAAAAAAAACAACAAAAAAAAAACAAAATTCATAAAATTTCATGTTAAATACAAGATGCTTAGCAAAATTTCAAATTTTTATATGAAAATATTGGAGTTAAAAAAGTTAGTTGTTCGAGAGCTACCCGAAGGTTTGGTCCGATCTTAACCAAAAAAAAATAGGGAACCTAGAAATTGATTGAAAAATATTTTGTGAAAATTTCAAAACTGTAGCTCTTTTAGTTTTTGAGTTATCGTGCTGACACATAGACGGACGGACGGACGGACAGACACACATAGCTAGATCGACTCATTTTTCGATTCTGATCCGATACGTACCCTTGACACTATATTTATTTATTTATTTTTATTTATTTATTTATTTATTTCAGATCTCAAAAGAGCTAATATAGCTCGTACAGAGTTTTATAATTCATAAAGAAAATAAATTTGTAAATCAAATCCTATTATAATTATAATACATAAATTATATACATAAATTCTTTTTTTTGTTTTTTTTTTTTTTTTTTTTTAATTCAAAATACAGTGATAATTCAATAATAAAATGCAATAAAAAATTAATCCTACTAACTGCATTAATTCAATAACAATATTATTGTCGCTAATCATATCTAAGAGCCAATAAATAGAAAGAAATGCAAAATATACAGAAAAAATAAAAATAAAAACTTAAAAATTAAAAATTATTAAGAGTGAAACTAAAAAAATAACATTATATTAAAAATTCATAATTAAAGTCAAAACACAAAATTGATACCTACTAAGAAACAATGTAGTCTTTTTGTTTTTTTTCCCTTCTTTTTTTTTTTATTTATTTACTTAAAGTTAACTGTTACTACTATTCGAAAAACAACTTAAAAAGTAACTATTGACATAGTTTTTAAATTTCACAAAGTTATTTATTTGTTTAAGTTCTGCTGGCAAATCATTATAGATCGCAAAAGCCTTGTTGTTAATTGTATCTTGTTTATTAAATCTCATTTTAGACGATGTAATATGTATTTTCTCAGCATTTCTGGTTCTATATTTATGTACTTCACTGTTCAGACTGAATTTGACATTTGTGTTAATGTTGTTAGCACACATAGCATGAACATGCATTGCTAGCTTACTTTTAATCAATTGATTTATAGGTAGAATATTATTCTCAATATGGATCTGTTGAGTTGAATCTCAATCTGTTTAGCTCGTCTAGATCAATGCTTTACAAACGGAGGAGCAATTTTAATATACCCGATGTCATATAGGTATGCACGGGTATAAATATGAAACTTTCAGGTAGAATGAAGCCCGATTTTTTTTTTTTTGTATGTTCTTCATTTTCAAACCACGGATGGTAAATTAAAGAATTTTCTTCTACTTGACTACTTCTTTGTATATGATTTCGTAATAGCCAAATTATAAAGTTATACTTAATTCTACCTAATTTAGCGTGTTGATAAATAGATTTGTTCGAATGATAATGAATATAGTTTGTTTGAGATTTTCTATATAGGGGCTCTTATACATTTTCTTTCGAATGCACATTTTTCCTATTGATGAAGCACTTATGTTAATTCATATAGGACAGCCGTATGTTAATGTAGGTCTTATGAAACTTTTGTAACAAAGAATTTTTACTTTGCTATATAGAAATTTCGAATAGAACATTCTTTTCAACGACATTTTTAATTTCCACCTCGAACAATAATTAAAAACTTTTTGGATTGGCTTTGCAAATTATATTGAGCACTTTTTAAATTTTCATTTGCGGTATATATAGTAAGATCGTCTGCAAAATCAATGCAATTACAAGAAATTGAACTATTATTTAAAGACTTCAGAAGATGTTAAAAAGGATTGGCGAATTTACTGTTCCTTGTTGCAGCCCTTTTTCAACAAAGAGCTCTTTAGAATTCTTCTTATTGCCAGAAGCTACTATAAAAGTTCTATAACTAGTCATTTCGTTATAGCTTAACATTCTATAAACCAAACCATCAAGCCAAACAGTATCAAATGCATTTTGTAAATCGATAGAACATGCTGCTAGACATTTTTGACCGTTTATTTGCCTACATATGTCTGACGAAAGTTTGGTCATGGCATGTGTAGTACTATGTCTGAAAGGGAAACCAAATTGATTTAGGGGGATTATATTTTTTTTATCAGTTTCTTTAGTGAGATACCTGTTTATTGGTATCTTATTAGTATCTTTATTATTAGCTGATGTTTGGCAAAAGACTGATAGACCTGTATCTATTCGGATCGGTTATGTTTTTACCTGTTTTTAGCACATTTTAAAAAAATTTTGTAAAAATGTGCCTATATATTTATAACCGACTAAAAAATATCAGCAACGGTTAGGTATTACAATAAAAATAATTTAATGTTAAAACTTTTTCTGTAGGCTCCCCGTTACGGAACTACAGCCCCTCAAAGTCGAAAAAGGCCCTCTATTTAAATAGTTATAACAAGAGGTAGAACTCGAAGGTATATTTTCAACCTGAAAACGGTAAAAGACAGCTGTTTTTATATGCTTTATAAACTTTTAAAAGCCAAATGTATAGGGTTACCTAAACTAAAATTTACCGTTATCTAAAACTAGGTTTTGCAAAATTTTTGGCCCTTCATAACTTCTGAACGGCTAAATCTAGGAACTTGAAATTTTTTTCCTCAGAAACAAGTAAGATTCATTTAAGATTTTTTTTTTGTCACGCCCCTGTTTAGGAGCTGTAAGGGGTCAAAATTGAAATAGAATTTTTTTCTCTAGAAATGGATACTGATTGTTTGAACTTTTTATTTTTATACCCGTGCATACATATATGAACATCGGGTATATTAAAATTACTCCTCCGTTTGTAACGCATCGAAATATAAGAGCTAGATATAGTGTCAAGGGTACGTATCGAATCAGCATCGAAAAGTGAATCAATCTAGCTATGTGTGTCCGTCCGTCCGTCCGTCCGTCCGTCAGCACGATAACTCAAAAACTATAAGAGCTAGATTTCTGAAACTTTCACAAAGTAATTTTTAGACAATTTGTAGGTTCCCTATTGTTTTTGGTTAAAATCGGAGAAAGGCTTCGGGTAGCTGCCATACAAATTTTTCGATATTTTATGAGTATTTTCTAAATTAATAACGAAATAGAAACCAAATATAAAAACAAACAAATTGTTGTTAAATTATAAATTGATTCATGGTGTAGTGGTTAGGACATGTTACTTGTAACAAAAATGTCTCGGTTCGAATTCAGGCTAAGGAAAATTTTTTTTTTTTTTTAAATTCATTTATTTTTATCTATTTTTTTTTTAATAAAATATATGTATTTATTTTATGTTTGAAAAAATTTTATTTTATAGAAAATTTGACAGAAGACTCTCATTTACATTACAAATTAATAATTTTTTTTAATATTTCCATAAAAAAATTCAAAACTGTTATTTAAAACAAACAATTGATTCCATAGCAACTACGATTATTTAAAACTGTTATTTAAAACAAACAATTGATACCATGGCAACTACAATTATTTAAAAAAAAATAATGAGATAAATAAAAACTCGTTTTGTAGAGAAATTATTAATTGTTCTATGGTATAGTGGATAGGACATGGGACTACTGGTTCCTGGCTGGGGCAAAATTTTTTTTTTTTTAAATTCATCTTAAAATTCTCATTTATAAATTATTTATTTTTTTTAAAAAAAAAATTGAGATGAAGAAAAAATTGTCGATGGCTTAGTGGTTAAGACGTCGACATTTTAATTGAAAAGTGTGGGTTCGAATCTCGTTGAGAGCATATTTTTTTTTAAATTCATCTTTTTTTTTAATTCATTTTTTTTTATTAATTTTTTTTGTAATTAAATATAAAAAACAAATATTTTGAATTTTCTGTCAAACAGTTCAATTGCAATATAAGAATTTCTTATTTATTTAATACACGCACTGAGGCTATCTTCATGAAATTTGTGCTGTAGGGTATTGGTAACACGTATCTAAAAGTTGACAAGGGCAACTATAATCTTCCTCGTTTTTATTCTTTTTTCCCAATATTTATTAAGTGAAATTTTTAAGCTCTCTTTTATCAAAGTATTAATACTTCTCAATAAAGAATTAACTCTCACAACTATTGGACTTTTTAAAACAAAGTTAAGTTTCAAAAGTTTAAAATTTGTTGTAAGTAACTTACTTCTTTGATTTTTTCAATTTTTAATTAACGGATTTAAATATGTTTAGTATAGACTTATCTTAAGTTTCGGAACTGAGGCGTGCACTCCATCTTGTATTACATATTCTAGCTTTTATAAAAAAAAGTCTATTTGTTTAATTGTTAAGTTTCCATTTACCGGTATACTGATATTATTTGGGTTTGATACTAGTTTCTCCTTGATGTTATTTTTTCCAATTTGCTTTTTTAAATTGCCAATTAACATTACTTATAGAAAATCTTCATTTCATATTAAAGAAATATCAGTAGCAATTGCAACATGGTCACTGTAATATGGCGAGATTTTTAATTTACCTTGATGAATTTTGTTTAAAATTAGTCTAGAAACCTCTAGTACTACATCCAAAAACGAGTTTGCTCTAATAAATGAAGGAGTAAAAGAAGAATAAAATTTTTATTTTGTAATGGAATTTGTTCTTATCAATGAAATTTCCATAAATTTTCCCCTTGCATTGTAATTGTTATTTCCCCAGCTAATACATTTTGCATTAATATCGCCACACATCAGATAGTAATTATTAAGGTTTTTTAAATTTAATGTTTGGAAAACTTGGATAATTCCTCTCTGAAAACATTCACTATGTCGCATTAAAGCATACATTGCTACAATAATTATATATTTATTTTTTTGGAAAGGTATTTTGATTGCACATATTTCTAACCATTTAATTATCAAATGATATACTTGAAATTTTTTCAAACCTAACAGATTTTTTTTTTAGATTAATGGCTACATCACCTCCCATACTGTTATTATTCCTATCTTTCCTAATAAAATCGAATTCTTTAAAATGTATCCTATTGTTTCTGGTTTAATTTCGTTTTACAAAGTGCATCAATATCTGGATCATTTTTACTTAAAAAATCAATCAATGACGACTGTTTATTGAACGACCTGCATGAATTTACATTAAAAGATATTAATTTAATTTTTTTTTTATCATTTATGGATCAAATGAATGTTCATACAGAAAATCAATCCTCATTTCTTGGTTTTTTCAAAGGCTGGCTACATTCGCAACAGCGACTTTCGCAAAAACTGGCTACATTTTTACTAAGTTCTGTTAGCATTGATAAAATTTTATTAAAATCATTATTTGAAGTTTTCTCTCGCATTTTTACTAATTCACTTTTTAGTTTGTCATTGTCTATTTGAAGTTTTTTTTTTTTTTTTTTTTGATGTCATGTTTGTTATTATTTTTCTTTCCTTCTGCATGCATTGTTTTTTTAGGAACTAATATATTATTTACATTTTGTTTCATTATGTGAGCTTCCACTTGGACCATGTGATACAGCAATTACAATTTCTTTTGTTTTAAATTAATTAATAAAAAAAAACAAAAACCCAGGAGAAAATATAATTTGTAACTAACTACAATTTTATTTGTACTATAAATCTAATTATTATTATACCCTACACCTATAGAATAGCTAAAGGGGTATATTAACTTTGGTATGGTGTTTGTAACCACCTAAAAGAAGCGAGCTAGATATGGAAAAGTATATATATTTGTGATCAGCGTGACCGCCTTAGTCGATATAGCCATGTCCGTCCGTCCGTCCGTAGGCACTATAACTCAAAAAATAATGGAGCTATCTTAATGAAATTTTAACTGTAGGTTAATAGGACTGAAAGTACGACGGGGATTGCATATGGGCGAAATCGGCCGGTGGGTTCGGATTCTGGACCTTTTAATCAGTTTCAGGGCTAACGAACAAATATAAAAAATCACGATAACTCAACAACCAATGACGCTATCTTCATCAAATTTGTGCTGTAGGTTACTAGTAATGAAACTACTTCGGGAATTGGGTAAGGTCGGGATTGGACCATGGGTTCGGAACCTAGAACTTTTTGATCGAATTTAGGCCAAAAGAGCATGATTCCGAACCCAATGAAGATAGAACCTCCAAATTTGGTATCAGGGTGTCCCTTGCTATTTCCTAAGTGTCTTGTGAATTTGGGCCCCATTGGAGTAGTGGGTCGGGGACCAGCCACACATTTCCGAAGACCTTAAAGCATATCTTTAAAATTAATAAAGATAACAACTTAAAGCAATGTAGAAGCTTCCAATTTGACACAAGGGTGTTCTTTACTATCTCTTGCGTGTTCCTCTAATTTGGGATCAGTTGGAGTGGTGGTTCTGTACCCCTTTTAGACCTCCCAAGTTTTAAAGGCTTTTAATCGAAATTACTAAAAATAGTTATTTAAAATTAAGATAGGCAGTTCAAATTGTGTACAAGGGTTAACTAGTACTATAGTACAGCGCGGACTATATAAGGGCGAAATCAGCCCAGCGGTTCGGATTCCGGACCTTTTAGTCGGTGTCAGGGCTAACGAGCATATATAAAAAATCACTATAACTCAACAACTAATGAGGCTATCTTCATGAAATTTGTGCTGTAGGGTATTGGTAATGAAACTACTGCGGTGATTACGTACGGTGAGGATTGGAAAATGGGTTCGGAACTTAGAACTTTTTGATCGAATTTAGGCCAAACGAGCATAATTCCGAAACCAATAAAAATAGAACCTCTAAATTTGGTATCAGGGCGCCCCTTCCTATTTCTAAAGTGTCTTGGGAATTCGGGCCCCGTCAGAGTAGTGGGTCGAGGACCAGCCACACATTTCCGAAGACCTTAAAGCATATCTTTAAAATTAATAAAGATAGTAACTTGAAACAAATGTAGAAGCTTCAATTTTGGTTCAGAACCTCTCTTAGACCCCCCCAATGTGTAAAAGCTTATCATCGAAATTATTAAAACAATTAACATAAAATTAAGCTAGAACGTTCCAATTGTGTACAAGGGTTAACTAGTATTGAAAGTATGACGGGACTGCATATGGGCGAAATCGTACCATGGTTTCGGGTTCTGGAACCCTTGAAAAGTTCAAGGACTAGCAAACATATATCTTAAAAACACCATAACTGAAAAATAAAGCCGGTATTTTGATGAAATTTAACACTAAGTTACCAGGAAAGAAAGTACCATGGGAATTGGTTCTGGCCGAGTTTAATTTCGAAGCCAAAGAATATATTTCCTATTTCCTATGTGTCCCCGAAATTTAGACTTAATTGTAGTGGTTCAGTTATGTTCAAAGGTACTTGCTGCATTTATGTAAAATTTATTTTTATATTTAAATGAATTATATGAAAAGGTGTAAATTTGTAATTGTATTTTAGAAATACATTTATTGCATATTTTGCGTTTATAAGCTTTTCTATTAGGCATATAAACTAACCATTTAAAATAATTGCAATTTTTAAAAATTTGGATTATTAAATATATTATGCTTTGATTATCTTTTTATCACAAAATTTAATAATTAGAATTTTTTCATTTTGTAATTGAATTGGAATAAATATATTTTCATTTATTTCAAGTTTGTTTGTTTTTTAATATTTTTAAATAGATAAATTAGTAAGAATTTGTAATATTTTTTAATAGATAGTGTAATTAGAAAATGTTTTTAGTATTATAAAGTTAATTTGGTTCTCTATGTTTTACGATCAAATTAATAGCAGCTTTTATGGTGTTAAAATGACTTATGAATATGTCCTTAAATTTGAACCAAATAGGTGTAGGGTATTTCTAAGTCGGTTGCACCGACTGACTGTTGCTTTACTTGTTTTTATTGCTTTTGTTTTTGCTTTAATTCTCATTCAAAAATAAAAAAAAATTTAAATTTAAAAAATTGTTTAAAAAAATTTGTCGGAGAATATTTTTTTTTAACCGTTTCGACTTAAATCGAAAGTGTTGTCAATGTTAAAAAATATGGTTTTAAATTTTTTTCAACCTTAGATGTGCATATTTATATCAGTGCCCATTAAGATACAGATTATTTTAACATCGTTCCATATTTAAAATTTAAATTAAAATTGATTTATTAAATTTATGTGTAAGATTTATTAAATTGATATACTCGTTATGATCGTATATACATATTTTTTCTTAATTTATATTCAAATATTAAATCGAAATTTATGTCATACAATTTTAGAAGTAATTTCAATAAATAAAATTATAAATATATATGTACTATTTAACTTTCAAATTAAAATTTCACTAAAATATTATGTACTTCTATTCAAAATGATGATGGTAATCCTAGGCTAATATATTCAAAACTATTGGTCCTGCAGACACGGTTATTAAATCCCAACCTTTAAATTAAAGTATGAGTTAAGAAAATCAGCCTAATAGTTTTGGCGCTATCTCAAAATAAAACAAGTAATGAAAAAACCAAGGGCACAAGCACATTTTTATACCCTACACCTTTGAAATAGGAAAAGCGCATATTAACTTTGGTATGGTGTTTGTAACCACCTAAAGGAATCGAGCTAGATATGGAAAAGTATATATATTTGTGATCAGCGTGACCTCCTGAGTCGATATAGCCATGTCCGTCCGTCCGTAGGCACGATAACTCAAAAACTAATGGAGCTATCTTGATGAAATTTTAACTGTAGGTTTCTAGGAGTAAAAGTTCGGCGGGGATTGCATATGGGCAAAATTAGACCATCGGTTCGGATTCTGGACCTTTTAATTGTTCTAAGAGCCAAGGAACATATAAAAAAAATAAAGATAACATAACAACTAATGGCGTTACAATCATGAATTTTATGATGTACGTTACCAGTAATGAGACTATGACGGGGACTGCGTACGAACGAGTTCAGACCAATTGGAGTGAAGGGTCGGGGACCACCCACACAGTGCTGAAGACCTTAAAGCATATCATTGAAATTATTAAAAAAAATAGTTTAAAATTAAGATAGAACGTTCCAATTGTATACAAGAGATTAATAGTATTAAAATAACGGAGAGGACTGCATATGGGCGGGGTCCGACCATGGGTTCGGATCCTGGAATTTTTTCATCGAATTTAGGCCAAACGAGCATGATTCTGAATTCAAAGAAATTAGAGCCTCCAAATTCTGTATCAGGGTGTCCCTTTCTATGCCCATAGTGTCCTCAAAAATTGAAACCAATTAAAATAGTGGGTCGAGGACTGAAAGTACGGCGGGGATTGCCAATGGGCGAAATCGGCTCATGAGTTCGGATTCTGGACCTTTTAATCCGTCCAAGGGCTAACGAACATATATAAAAAATCATGATAACTCAACAACTAATGAAGCTACCTTCATCAAATTTGTGCTGTAGTTTACTAGTAATGAGACAAAGCCGTGGATTTCATTCGGAGGGGAGTGGACAATTGGTTCGAAACTACGAACTTTTTGATCGAATTTAGGCCAAACTGGCATAATTCCGAAACCAATGAAAATAGAACCTCCAAATTTGGTATCAGGATGTCCCTTCCTATTTTCTTAGTGTCCTTGTAATTTGGGACCAATTGGAGTAATGGGTTGAGGACCAGCTACACAGTTCCGAAGACCTTAAAGCATATTTTCGAAATTAATAAAGATATTAACTTCAAACAAATTTAGAAGTTTAAAATTTGGCACATGGGTGCTCTTTCCTATTTCCTGTGCGGTTCCTCTAATTTTGGATCAATCAGAGTGGTGGTTCAGTAACCCTCTTAGACCCCCAAGGTTTAAAAGCTTACCATCGAAATTAATGAAATTAGTAACTTAAAATTAAGATCGAACGTCCCAATTGTGTATAAGAGTTAACTAGTATTGAAAGTATGACGGGGACTGCATATGGGCAAAATCGTACCATGGTTTCGGGTTCTGGAACCTTTGAAAAGTTCAAGGGCTAAAATGACTTATGGACTTCCTATTAAATTTGAACCAAATAGGTGTATGGTATTTCTAAGTCGGTTGCACCAACTGACTGTTTCTTTACTTGTCAAAATTATATACGGTTTCTTACTTAGGATTTTATCATTTATTATACCCTAATATGGTGTATTATAATTTAAGTACCGGTATATTAACTTTGGTATGGTGTTTGTAACCACCTAAACGAAGCGAGCTAGAAATGGAAAAGTATATATTTTTGATTTTTTTTTTTTATCAGCGTGACCTCCTGAGTCGATATAGCCATGTCCGTCCGTCCGTCCGTCCGTAGGCACGATAACTCAAAAAATAATGAAGTTATCTTGGTGAAATTTTAACTATAGGTTACTAGGACTGAAAGTACGGGGGGGATTGCATATGGGCGAAATCGGCCAATTGGTTCAGATTCTGGACCTTTTAATCGATCGAAGGGCTAACGAACATATATAAAAAATCACAATAACTCAACAACTAATGACGCTATCTTCATCAAATTTGTGTTGTAGGTTACTAGTAATGAGACTATGACGGGGATTGCGTACGGTTCAGATTGAACCATGGTTTCGGATCCTAGAACTTTTTGATCGAACTTAGGCCAAACGAGCATAATTCCGAAAGCAATGCATATAGAACCTCCAAATTTGGTTTCAGGGTGTCTCTTTCTATTTCCTCAGTGTCCTTGAAATTTGGGATCAATTGGAGTGGGTTGAGGACCAGCCACACAGTTCCGAAGACCTTAAAGCATATTTTCGAAATTAATAAAGACACTAACTTCAAACAAATTTAGAAGTTTAAAATTTGGCACATGGGTGCTCTTTCCTATTTCCTGTGCGGTTCCTCTAATTTTGGATCAATCAGAGTGGTGATTCAGTACCCCTCTTAGACCCCCAAGGTTTAAAAGCTTACATTCGAAATTAATGAAATTAGTAACTTAAAAATAAGATAGAACGTCCCAATTGTGTATAAGAGTTAACTAGTATTGAAAGTATGACGGGGACTGCATATGGGCAAAATCGTACCATGGTTTCGGGTTCTGGAACCTTTGAAAAGTTCAAGGGCTTAAATGACTTATGGACTTCCTATTAAATTTCAACCAAATAGGTGTATGGTATTTCTAAGTCGGTTGCACCAATTGACTGTTTCTTTACTTGTCAAAATTATATACGGTTTCTTACTGAGGATTTTTACATTTATTATACCCTAATATGGTGTATTATAATTTAAGTAACCGGTATATTAACTTTGGTATGGTGTTTGTAACCACCTAAACAAAGCGAGCTAGAAATGGAAAAGTATATATTTTTGATTTTTTTTTTTATCGGCGTGACCTCCTGAGTCGATATAGCCATGACCGTCCGTCCGTCCGTCCGTCCGTAGGCACGATAACTCAAAAAATAATGAAGCTTTCTTGATGAAATTTTAACTGTAGGTTACTAGTAATGAGACTATGGCGGGGATTGCGTACGGTTGAGATTGGACCATGGTTTCGGAACCTAGAACTTTTTGATCGAACTTCGGCCAAACGAGCATAATTCCGAAAGCAATGCATATAGAACCTCCAAATTTGGTTTCAGAGTGTCCTTTCCTAATTCCTTAGTGTC
The DNA here is from genome assembly GCA_963082915.1 of Dolichopus griseipennis. NCBI lineage: Eukaryota > Metazoa > Arthropoda > Insecta > Diptera > Dolichopodidae > Dolichopus > Dolichopus griseipennis. The sequence continues at coordinate 193,691,902 of OY720441.1, read as the reverse complement.
TTTGAAATTTGGGTCCCAATTGAGTAGTGGATCGGGATCCAACCACCAAAGATCTAAATTAAAATTAATTTCCAAAGATATTAAAGCATATCTTCAAAATTAATAAAGATTGCAACTTGGAAAAATGTAAAAGTTTCAAATTTGGCACATTGGTGTTCTTTACTATCTCTTGCGTGTCCCCCTAATTTCCGGTCAATTGGAGTGGTGGTTCAGTACCCCTCTTAGACCTCTTAAGTTTTAAAAACTTATAAACAAAATTACTTAAAATAGTAACATAAAATTAAGATAGAACGTTCAAATTGTGTACAAGGATTAACTAGTACATAAAGTACAGCGCGGACCGCATAAGGGTGAAATCAGCCCAAGGGTTCGGATTCTGGTCCTTTTAATCGATCAAAGGGCTAACGAACATATATAAAAAATCACGATAACTCAAACAACTAATGACGCTATCCTCATGAAATTTGTGTAATTGGTTACTGGTAATGAAACTACGGCGCCGATTGGGTACGGTGAGGATTGGACCTAGAACTTTTTGATCGGAACCTAGAACTTTTTGATCGAATTTAGGCCAAACGAGCATAATTTCGAAACCAATGAAGATAGAACCTCCAAATTTGGTATCAGGGTGTCTCTTTCTTTTTCCTTGGTGTTCTTGAAATTTGGGCGCCGTTGGAGTAGTGGGTCGAGGACCAGCCACACATTTCCGAAGACCTTAAAGCATATCTATAAAATTAATAAAGATAGCAACTTGAAACAAATGTAGAAGCTCCAAATTTGGCACAAGGATGTTCTTTACTATTTGTGTGGCCCCCTAAATTGGGATCAAATGGAGTGGTGGTTCAGTAACCCTCTTAGACCTACCAAGGTTTAAAAGCTTATAATTGAAATTACTTAAAATTGCAACATAAAATTAAGATAGAACGTTCAAATTGTGTACAAGGATTAACTAGTACATAAAGTACAGCGCGGACTGCATAAGGGTGAAATCAGCCCAAGGGTTCGGATTCTGGACCTTTTAATCGGTTTCAGGGCTAACGAACATATATAAAAAATCACGATAACTCAACAACTAATGACACTATCTTCATGAAATTTTTTGGTGTAGGTTATTGGTAATTTAACTACGGCGAGCATTCCCTACGCTGAGGATTGGACAATGAGTTCGGAAATTAGAACTTTTTGATCGAATTTAGGCCAAACTAGCATAGTTCTGAAACGAATGAAGATAGAACCTCCAAATTTGGTATCAGGGTGTTGCTTTGGATTTCCTTAATCTCCTTGAAATTAGAGCCCAATCGTAGTAGTGGATGGGGACCAGCCACTCATTTCCGAGGACCTTAAAGCATATTCTCGAAATTAATAGAGATAGTAACTTGAAACAAATGTAGATGCTTCAAATATGGCACATGGTTGTTCTTTACTATTTCCTCTGCGGTTCCTCTAATTTTGGATCAATTTGAGTTATGGTCAGTACCTATCTTAGACCCCCAATGTGTACAAGTCATCGAAATTCATAAAACTAGTAACTTAAAATTAAGATAGAACGTTCCAATTATGTACCAGGGTTAAATAGTATTGAAAGTATGATGAGGATTGCATATGGACGAAATCGTACCATGTTTTCGGGTTCTGGGACCCTTGAAAAGTTCAAGGCCTAACAAACATATATCTTAAAAACACCATAACTCAAAAAATAATGCCGCTATTTTGATGAAATTTAAACTTTAAGCTACTAGTAATGAAAGTACCATGGGAATTGGTTCTGGTCGAGTTTGGTCAACGAGTTCGAATTCTAGAAGCCTTTGGTCGATTTGAGGCCGAACGAGTATAATTTCGAAGCCAAAGAATATATTTCCTATTTCCTATGCGTCCCCGAAATTTAGACTTAATTGTAGTGGTTCAGCTATGTTCAAAGTTACTTGCTGCATTTATGTAAAATTTATATTTGTATTTAAGTGAATTATATGAAAAGGTCTAATTTCTAGAAATACATTTATTGCATATTTTGCGTTTATAAGCTTTTCTATTAGATATATAAAGTAACCATTTTAAATAATTGCAATTTTGAAAAATTTGGATTATTAAATATATTATGCTTTGATTAGCTTTTTATCACAAAATTTAATAATCAGAATTTTTTCACTTTGCAATTGAATTGGAATAAAAACATTTTCAATTTATTTCAATTTTTTTTGTTTTTTAATATTTTTAAATAGATAAATTAGTAAGAATTCGTAATATTTTTTAAGAGATAGTGTAATTAGAAAATGTTTTAGTATTATAAAGTTAATTTATATCTTCCGATCAAATTAATAACAGCTTTTATGGTGTTAAAATGACTTATGGACATGTCATTAAATTTGAATCAAATAGGTATAGGGTATTTTTAAGTCGGTTGCACCAGCTGACTGTTTCTTTACTTTATATCTATTTTTATAAAAACATGTAAAGAAACAGTCAGTCGGTGCAACCGACTTAGAAATACCCTACACCTATTTGGTTCAAATTTAATGACATATCCATAAGTCATTTTAACACCATAAAAGCTGTTATTAATTTGATCGTAAGACGTAGCTAACCAAATTAACTTTATAATACTAAAAACATTTTCTAATTACATTACATCACAAATTTGATGAAAATAGCGTCATTAGTTGTTGAGTTTTCGTGATTTTTTATATATGTTCGTTAGCCCTTCGATCGATTAAAAGATCCAGAATCCGAACCCATGGGCCGATTTCGCCCATATGCAATCCCTGCCGTTCTTTCAATCCTAGTAACCTACGGTTAAAATTTCATCAAGATAGCTTCATTATTTTTTGAGTTATCGTCCCTACGGACGGACGGACGGGCATGGCTATTTCGACTCAGGAGGTCACGCTGATCACAAATATATATACTTTTCCATATCTAGCTCGCTTCTTTTAGGTGGTTACAAAACCATACCAAAGTTAATGTACCTCTTTACCTATTCTATAGGTGTAGGGTATAATGAATGATAATACAATAATTAAGTTATTTCATCAATTTATTAATCTAACATATAAAGAAGAAAATTTGTTTGTGTATTTCTTTGTTTGTCCACGATTCAGGTGAAAACCACTGGTCCGATTGTCGCAAAATTTTAGAGGAATAATTCTGGGAGCCCGGGGGTGACGGCTCCAGGGCCGTTTTAAGCTTTTTCGTTTTTTTTATGTCGAGACAAAACGCTTTACCCGATTGACTTAAAATTTTGCAAAAATGTTCCTCTTAGCAACCAGAATTAGTTTTATAAAGTTGGTTGGAATGAATTTACCCGTTTCGACCTGGCGGGCTTTCAAAAAATTGTGTTTCCGATTTGTGTCCAATTTTTCAGGTAGATTTTTTAGTCCAAAAGAGAAGACGGAAAACATTTTAGATAAGTTCGCTTAACGCTTTTGCTAAGACGACGTCATGAAGTGTTCTATAAATTATTTTTGCTTAAACGGTTTATTTGCTGTTTTTTCTAAAAAAAAAAAAAGATTGTGTAAATGACTTTCCAATTGTAATAAAAAAAAATCTATCGTTAATAATTAAACCAAAACAAAAACAAACGAGGAAGATTATAGTTGCCCTTGTCAACTTTTAGATACCCGTGCATACCCACTATGGTGTATAAAATAAACCGTAATTTACTTCCATTATACATTTAACTCATTACTCCATAATTTTGACGTAAAAAAAAAAAAAAAAACAATTAACAAAAACAAAAAAACAAAAATCTCAAAACAAAAAACAAAATTTTCATTCATTGTCCCATAACTTTAGCTTACAAAACAAAAAAAAAAAAAATCAACAAAAATAAAAAAAAATCACAAAAAATTAACCAAAATTTTCATTCATTGTCCCATAACTTTAGCTTAAAAAAAAAAAAAATGGCCCAATCTAAAATTCCGATGGTCCGAGTGATGTTTGTCAAGTAACTTGCCCTATTACTTTACCTGCCCAATTTTAATTTTAACCTTATAGCTTCATTAGATTCACAGTTATTGAATCGAAAACTTTGTATGGCAGCCTCCCAAAATGGGGCCGTAACATTTTGAAACTTCATATAAGTGCTCAATTCATTATATAAATAACACTTATAATTAGTATAATTAGTTTTGAAGAAATTCATATTGGTTCAAAGAAGTTGTATGGCAGCCCCCCGAAAATGGGGCCCTAACATTTTGAAACTTCATATAAGTGCTCGATTCATTATATAACTAACCGTCTGTAATTTTCAGCCTCGTAGTATAATTAGTTTTGAAGAAATTCATATTGGTGCAAAGAAGTTGTATGGCAGCCCCCCGAAAATGGGGCCCTAACATTGTGAAACTTCATATAAGTGCTCGATTCATTATATAACTAACCGTGTGTAATTTTCGTCCACGTAGTATAATTAGTTTTGAAGAAATTCATATTGGTGCAAAGAAGTTGTATGGCAGCCCCCCGAAAAAGGGGCCCTAACATTTTGAACCTTCATATAAGTGCCGGAGTCATTATAAAACTAACCGTGTGTAATTTTCATCCCCGTAGTATAATTAGTTTTGAAGGAATTCATATTGGTGCAAAAAAGTTGTATGGCAGCTCCCCGAAGCCTTGGTCCGATTTTAACCAAAAACAATAGGGAACCTAGAAATTGTCTAAAAATCACTTTGTGGGAATTTCAAAAATCTAGCTCTTTTAGTTTTTGAGTTATCGTGCTGACACACGGACGGACGGACGGACATACACACATAGCTAGATCTACTAATTTTTCGATTCTGAACAGCTACGTACCCTTGACACTATATCTAGCTCGTCTAGATCGATGCGTTACAAACGGAGGAGCAATTTTAATATACCCGATGTCATATATGTATGCACGGGTATGAAAAGTGTCACACCAAAGAAGGCTCAAATAAGAAGGTAGATCTAAAAAATTTAAAAATAAAAAATATCGTAAGTAGAGTTAACGGTACTATTTTAATTGAAACGGACTCTAAAGAAATTCGTGAAAAAATAAAAACGGAACTCGAAAAAAAATAAAAAAGGGAAATGATATCAAAATTCTTGTTAAAATAAATCAAAAATTCGAAATAGTGCATATAAACAATAAGTTTACTGAAAATGAAATAATAGATAAACTAAAAAAACAAAATAGTTTGAGCGATTATAACAAGGAAATGCAAAATGCAATAATTGAAGTGGATTCGGATTCCTTCCCTAAAATAATGGCTGCCGAAAAACTACGTATAGGTTGGGAAAGATGTAAAGTTTTTGATGCTATCACAGTAATGCATTGCTACAAATGTAAAGGCTTCAATCATAAATCGGCTGACTGTAGAAATATAGAAAAGTGTCTTAAATGTCACAAAGACCATAAGACATCTGATTGTGATAAGCAACAGGAAATTAATGAGTGTATCAGTTGCAAAATAGCCAACGAAAAATTCAAACTTGGTTTAGAGAAAAATCATAAATCAGTTGACAAATTGTGCCCAGTGTATTTAAAAAAACTAAAAGAAAGAAAACAAAAAATGGGCTACCAGCAATCGAAGAAAGTTAAAATACCAAATGATCATATTAAAAATAATAATATTAATATCAATAAAAATATCTATAATAATGCTGATAATAATATGAATAGTAATAATAATTATAATACTAATAATAATAATAATAAAAATAAGAATAATAGCAATAATGATAAAAATAATAAAAATAATAATAGTAATAGTACTAATAATAATTATTAAAACAATAGTAATGATAATAATAGTAATATTAACAATAATAATAAAAATAATAATAATAATTAGAACAATACAAACGGTAATAATAATAATAAAAGCAATAGTAAAAATAATAATAGTTATAATAATAATAATAACAAGAATAACAATAATAGAAATAATAATAGTAATAATAATATTAATAATAATAAAAGTATAAGTAATAATAAACGTAATAATAAAAATAGTAATAACATTAATAGTGTTATTAACAAAAAAACAAGTAAAGAAACAGTCAGTCGGTGCAACCGACTTAGAAATACCCTACACCTATTTGGTTCAAATTTAATGACATATCCATAAGTCTTTTTAACACCATAAAAGCTGTTATTAATTTGATTGTAAGACATAGCGACCCCAAATTAACTTTATAATACTAAAAACATTTTCTAATTACTTTATCTATTCAAAAATATTACAATTTCTTACTAATTTATTTATTTAAAAATATTAAAAAACAAAAAACTTGTTATAAATGAAAATATATTTATTCCAATTCAATTACAAAATGAAAAAATTCTAGTTATTAAATTTTGTGATAAAAAGCTAATCAAAGCATAATATATTTAATAACCCAAATTTTCAAAATTGCAATTATTTTAAATGGCAAGTTAATATACCTAATAGAAAAGCTTATATGCAAAATATGCAATAAATGTATTTCTAAAATACAATTACAAATTTACACCTTTTCATATAATTCATTTAAATATAAAAATAAATTTTACATAAATGCAGCAAGTTCCTTTGAACATAGCTGAACCACTACAATTAAGTCTAAATTTCAGGGACACATAGGAAATAGGAAATATATTCTTTGGCTTCGAAATTATACTCGTTCAGTCTCAAATCGATCAAAAGTTTCTCGAATCCGAACTCATTGACCAAACTCGACCAGAACAAATTCCAATGGTACTTTCATTACTAGTAACCTAGAGTTTAAATTTCATCAAAATAGCGGCATTATTTTTTGATTTATGGTGTTTTTAAGATATAAGTTTGTTAGCCCTTGAACTTTTCAAGGGTTCCAGAACCCGAAATTATGGTACTATTTCGCCCATATGCAGTCCCCGTCATACTTTCAATACTAGTTAACCCTTGTACACAATTGGAATGTTCTATCTTAATTTCAAGTTACTAGTTTTATTAATTTCGATGATAAACTTTTACACATTGGGGGGTCTAAGAAAGGTACAAAATTAGAGGGACACGCAGGAAATAGTAAAGAACACCCATTTGCCAAATTTGAAGCTTCTACATTTGTTTCAAGTTACTATCTTTATTAATTTCGAAAGTATGCTTTAAGGTCCTTGGAACTGAGTGGCTGATCCACACCCACTACTCCAATTGGGCTCAAATTTCAAGGACACTAAGGAAATCGAAAGCGACAACCTGAAACCAAATTTGGAGGTTCTATCTTCATTGGTTTCGGAATTATGCTAGTTTGGCCTAAATTCGATCAAAAAGTTCTAAGTTCCGAACCCATTGTCCAATCCTCACCGTACGCAATCGGCGCCGTACTTTCATAACTGCGGGACAAATTTCATGAAGATAGCGTCATTAGTTGTTGAGTTATCGTGATTATTTATATATGTTCGTTAGCCCTGAAACCGATTAAAAGGTCCAGAATCCAAACCCTTGGGCTGATTTCGCCCTTATGCAGTCCACGCTTAACTTTAAGCACTAGTTAACCTTTGTACACAATTTGAACGTTCTATCTTAATTTTAAGTTTATATTTTTAATAATTTCAATTATAAGCTTTTAAAACTTAAGAGGGTCTAAGAGGGATACTGAACCACCACTCCAATTGATCCAAAATTAGGGGGACACGCAAGGGATAGTAAAGAACACCCTTGTGCCAAATTTGAAGCTTCTACATTTTTTAAAGTTGTTATCTTTATTAATTTTAAAGATATGCTTTAAGGTCTTCGGAATTGTATGGCTTGTCCCCGACCCACTACTTCAATGGGGCCCAAATTTCAAAGACATTAAGGAAATAGGAAGGGACAACCCTGATACAAAATTTGGAGGTTCTATCTTCTTTGATTTCGGAATTATGCTCGTTTGGCCTAAATTCGATCAAAAAGTTCTAGGTTCCGAACCCATGGTCCAATCCCGACCTTACGCAATCCCCGAAGTAGTTTCATTACTAGTAACCTACAGCAAAAATTTGATGAAGAAAGCGTCATTAGTTGTTGAGTTATTGTGATTTTTTATATATGATCGTTAGCCCTGCGATCGATTAAAAGGTCCAGAATCCGAACCAATGGGCCGATTTCGCCCATATGCAATCCCCGCCGTACTTTCAGTCCTAGTAACGTCCAATTAAAATTTCATCAAGATAGCTCCATTATTTTTTGAGTTATCGTGCCTACGGACGGACGGACGGACATGGCTATATCGACTCAGGAGGTCACGCTGATCAGAAATATATATACTTTTCCATATCTAGCTCGCTTCCTTTAGGTGGTTACAAACACCATACCAAAGTTAATATACCCTTTTACCTATTCTATAAGTGTAGGATATAACAAGTTTATTTTCATAACTAATGCACTTTAGTGAAAATAAGCCACCTCTTAAAACAAATATGACATATAAAGTTCCTAGCAAAGTTAATAAAAACTCTCTTTGTATGCAGGATTGAGAAATCGATTCAGTCAAAGAAAAAATCAGATCAAAAGAGCTTCTTAGCAATGATTACTCAAATTGGGTTAAAGGAGAAACTAATGACATTCAACATAACCCTAAACTGGGCAAAATAGATGAAGAACCTAAGATATTAAGTACAGAAGACAGCGGGAAAAATTTTATCCACCCCATGGTTCCACCAATTGTTAGATTAACAAAAAAAGCAATCGAGTCTGGTGAAAATACGTATGCCTTATCTAGATTAAGAGTACACAGAATTTACAACAATGTGATATTATTTTTTAGACATCTGGATTTAATTTTTAACAAATACAAGAGGATTGTTCTGATGGGCGATATCAATATTGATTTATTAACAGACACAGAGCTTTCCAGATCCTATAAATTGACGTACTTAGTTATGAATCTAGAGTGACTGAATATTCTTCTACAATCATCGATCATATTCTGACAGACCTAGAAAAGTTTCATTTTGACATTACGCTTCACGATATAGTTAATCTGGATCATAAAGCGATTAGTGTCATATTAAATAAAGTTTTAAAAAAGATTGAACCTATTTTTAAAAGGGAAATCTACAACACAAACTTTAAGAAATATAAAGAAAATGTTAGAAAGTTACTTGAAATAAATAAATGTCATAGTGTGGACGACCTTATAAAAATATTGCAAAAAGCAAAGGTGAATTCTACAATTAACACACTCTGAAGAGTTGGAAATAATAATCATTGGATGACAAAGGTATTATTAAGTATGATCAAAAATAGGAATAATTTGTTTAAAAGGTTGAAAAACCAGCCTAACAATATAGATATTAAAGCTAGTTTTAAAAATGCAAAAAACAAGGTGACGTATGATATAACTAAAGCCAAACAAAATTATTTTAATGATAAACTACAATTAGCTGGTGGTGACCAAAGAAAAATTTGGAAAGTTTTAAAATAATTTTATCTTAAAAAAATCAATTGAGTCAAGCAAGGTTATTACAGAAATAAACGGTAATAGAATCCGAACATGTGATAGCTTTGAAATTGCAAATTTCTTCAATTCTTACTTCAGTTCAATCGGTAGCAAACAAGCATATAAAATTACTGATGCTGAAAAATACGTAATAAAAAATAGATTCGTTTAAAAGTCTATTTTTCTTAAACCTACAGATGAAACAGGAATATATAACATCATCATGCAATTAAAAAATAGCTCTCCTGGAGGTGACAATGTTTCTGCTTCAGATTTAAAACATGTTGTAACTTTGATAAAACCTAAAATTGTATGCTTGACAAATAGATGTCTAAGTACTGGTATATATCCGGAGTGTCTTAAATCAAATATAGTTGTACCTATCTTTAAATCTGGGTCAACATAGGATGTATCAAATTACAGACCAATTGCTCTCTCAAGTTGTGTTGGAAAAGTATTTGAAAATGTTATAAATACCAGAATACAGGATTTCTTGCAAAAAGTTGTAGGATTTGATACAAATCAATTTTGTTTTAAAAAAAAAATTGGAACAGATTCTGCAGTCCTACAATCCACCAACTCAATTCTAAATAAATTGGATCAAGGAAATTTTGTTTGTTCGGTATCTGTTGATCTAAAGAAGGCCTTCGATACAGTAAATCATAATATTTTACTTAATAGATTGCATGAAATTGGAATAATGGGTACAGCTAATAACTAACTCTACTCATATCTGAATAATAGAAAAACTATTACAAAAATTAATTGAGCTTTCAATGAAAATAATACATGGGTGTTCCTCAAGGATCAGTACTTGGTCCTACATTATCTTTACTTTACATTCATAACATCCAGTATGCGAATGTGGGGGTTAACTATAAGATCTTTTTTAGTATAACGCAGGAGTGAAATTGTTCAACGCTCGTAGCACACATCTGTATGAGCTGTTATATTTGTATTTATATAATTATATATGTATATATATATGTAAATATATTTAATTTTAAATAATTTACTTTGTTGAATAGTATTAAGAAGTAACTGCGATGTTTTATACCAAAACTATAAGTTTTGTTGATTAGCTGGTTATCCAATACGTTTTTCTTTAATTACTTGGACTACATATATTGGCACCATTTTTTTCAGCAACTGATTTTTTTGTTGCTAGTCTTAATAATTATATAATATTCACCTCTTCAATTTTTTCAAGTTTAAGACAATTAATTTCTTCTGGTTCGTAGTCACCCTTTCAGGATAAAATTTTGTAGGCTTTTCCGTATTTGAGGTGTATGTAAAACACTTAATATTTGCTTTATTTAAGTTTTCAAAAATTATTTTGTGGTCTATTAAATTCTCAACAAGAATTGAGTGGCGATTTTCATTAGAAGATTGGATTGTAAAATTAATAATTTTAAGTTGAATTTTTATTAATTTTTTTATTATTGTTATATTATTATTAAAGATTATTATTATAAATTATAAATGAAATCATTTCCATTATCTTCACTATCGTCATTATTCATATCGTCCAGATCCATATAGTTTAATATTGAAAAGTTTTCCATTACTTTGGAAAAGATCGAAGTTATAGCTATAGGGCGGTAGTTTGAGGGATCGCTTTTATTACTTTTTTTTTTTGGAATTGGAAAATCGTGCGCAACCTTCCATTGGGCAGAATTAATACCCGAAGTAAAGCATAGATAGAAGAGGTTGCGTAGAGGTTTTGAAATGGTAGAGTAAGTTGTTTTAAGAACCACCGTTGTGATTCCATCGGGACCGGCTTATTTGTTTGTATCTAGATTCTTTGACTGTGGGTTGAGTTAAAGGAAAATTGTTTGCCAAACAATTTCGCCTTTTCTTTTGAATCTAACACAATTGAGTTGATCTTATCAATAAGCGGAGGGTGAGAGGACTCGCATTTTTACCACGAAAGCACAATGATATGTCGAATGCTTTGAAAAAATTGTTTAATACTTCCCAGTTAGCACGACTATATTGCCACACTAATTTTTTCGGAGGAATCCTTCGGCTGCATAACGTGCTTACCGGGAAGCTTGTGGTCACCAGACAGTGGTCAGAGCCTCCCAGAGGGCAAAACTACATATTTTTTAGGGTGAGTGGTAAAAACAGATCCGAGAGACCCTTTTGATCCGCTGGTCGGGGACGCTAGTAGGATTTCGAACAAGTTGAGAAAGATGGAACAGTGAGGAAAATAATTCAACTTGTTTCCCAATTGAGTTTTGACTCAAAAAAGAGTTACTTGAAAAATGAAGCCAGTCTTTGTTGTGTACGTTGAAATCCCCTGCAAGAACAATTTCGGTTTCTGGACATGATTTCAAAATTTCATTGATCTGCTTTGAAACATTGACAATTTCCGCAGCAATTCTTGATCATGGATTGGGTGATCTATATAAAAAAGATCTTTTTGAACTTAGTTACAACCAAAAAAACTCACACTCACCTAAATCTACGTGCAAGTAAAAATACGCACATATATGAAAATATTTAAATTTAAATTAGAAAGTTTTAATTAATTGAAAAGAAATGAACTGAAATTTCAGTACTTTCCTTTCTTTTAAGCTTAAAATAAAAAAAAAATGAGTAAACTTAACGTATACCATCAAAAGTTAAAACAATACAAATTAAAAAAAAAACTATACGGTGACATACGATGGTATTAACTAATGAGCGAATTTAGAAATAAGACGAGGAAGATTAAGTTGCCCTTGTCAACTTTTAGATACCCGAGCGTGTATTAAATAAATAAGAAATTCATATATTGTAATTGAACTTTTTGACAGAAAATTCAAAATATTTGCTTTTTATACCCTTCACCTATAGAATAGGTAAAGGGGTATAGTAACTTTGGTATGGTGTTTGTAACCACCTAAAGGAAGCGAGCTAGATATGGAAAAGTATATACATTTGTGATCAGCGTGACCGCCTGAGTCGATATAGCCATGTCCGTCCGTCCGTCCGTCCGTCCATAGGCACGATAACTCAAAAAATAATGGAGCTATCTTGATGAAATTTTAACTGTAGGTTACTAGGACTGAAAGTACGGCGGGGATTGCATAAGGGCGAAATCGGCCCATGGGTTCGGATTCTGGACCTTTTAATCGGTTTCAGGGCTAACGAACAAATATAAAAAATCACGATAACTCAACAACTAATGACGCTATCTTCATCTAATTTGTGCTGTAGGTTACTAATAATGAAACTACTTCGCGAATTGCGTAAGGTCGGGATTGGACCATGGGTTCGGAACTTAGAACTTTTTGATCGAATTTAGGCCAAACGAGCATAATTCCGAAACCAATGAAGATAGAACCTCCAAATTTAGTATCAGGGTGTCCCTTCCTATTTCCTTAATGTCTTGTGAATTTGGGACCCATTGGAGCAGTGGGTCGGGGACCAGCCACACATTTCCGAAGACCTTAAAGCATATCTTTAAAATTAATAAAGATAACAACTTGAAAAAATGTAGAAGCTTCCAATTTGCCACAAGGGTGTTCTTTACTATCTCTTGTGTGTTCCCCTAATTTGGGATCAATTGGAGTGGTGGTTCTGTACCCCTCTCAGACCTCCCAAGTTTAAAAGGCTTATAATCGAAATTACTAAAAATAGTTACTTAAAATTAGGATAGACCGTTGAAATTGTGTACAAGGGTTAACTAGTACTATAAGTACAACGCGGACTATATAAGGGCGAAATCAGCCCAACGGTTCGGATTCCGGACCTTTTAATCGATGTCAGGGCTAACGAACATATATAAAAAATCACGATAACTCAACAACTAATGAGGCTATCTTCATGACATTTGTGCTGTAGGTTATTGGTAATAAAACTACGGCGGTAATTACGTACGGTGAGGATTGGACAATGCGTTCGGAACTTAGAACTTTTTGATCGAATTTAGGCCAAACGAGCATAATTCCGAAACCAATGAAGATAGAACCTCCAAATTTGGTATCAGGGTGTCCCTTCCTATTTCGTAAGTGTCTTTGAAATTTAGGCCCCATTGGAGTAGTGGGTCGGGGGCCAGCCACTCAGTTCCGAGGACCTTGAAGCATATTTTCGAAATTAATAAAGATAGTAACTTGAAACAAATGTAGAACCTTCAAATTTGGCCCAGGGTGTTTTTTACTATTTCTTGCGTGCCCCCCTAATTTGGGATCAATTGGAGTGGTGGTTCAGAGCCTCTCTTAGACCCCCCAACGTGTAAAAGCTTATCATCGAAATTAATAAAACTAGTAACTTAAAATTAAGATAGAACGTTCCAATTGTGTACAAGGGTTAACTAGTATTGAAAGTATGACGGGACTGCATATGGGCGAAATCGTACCATAATTTCGGGTTCTGGAACCCTTGAAAAGTTCAAGGACTAACAAACATATATCTTAAAAACACCATAACTCAAAAAATAATGCCGGGAATTGGTTGTGGTCGAGTTTAATTTCGAAGCCAAAGAATATATTTCCTATGTCCTATGTGTCTCCGGAATCTAGACTTAATTGTAGTGGTTCAGCTATGTTCAAAGGTACTTCCTGCATTTATGTAAAATTTATTTTTGTATTTAAATGAATTATATGAAAAGGTCTAAATTTGTAATTGTATTTTAGAAATACATTTATTGCATATTTTGCGTTTATAAGCTTTTCTATTAGGTATATAAACTAACCATTTAAAATAATTGCAATTTTTAAAAATTTGGATTATTAAATATATTATGCTTTGATTATCTTTTTATCACAAAATTTAATAATTAGAATTTTTTCATTTTGTAATTGAATTGGAATAAATATATTTTCATTTATTTCAAGTTTGTTTGTTTTTTAATATTTTTAAATATCTATTGATAAATATTACTGCTGTAATATTTTTTAATAGATAGTGTAATTAGAAAATGTTTTTAGTATTATAAAGTTAATTTGGTTTGCTATGTCTTACGATCAAATTAATAACAGCTTTTATGGTGTTAAAATGACTTATGGATATGTCCTTAAATTTGAACCAAATAGGTGTAGAGTATTTCTAAGTCGGTTGCACCGACTGACTGTTGCTTTACTTGTTTATATTTAATTACAAAAAAATTAATAAAAAAAAAATGAATTAAAAAAAAAGATGAATTTAAAAAAAAAATATGCTCTCAACGAGATTCGAACCAACACTTTTCAATTAAAATGTCGACGTCCTAACCACTAAGCCATCGACTTTATATTCATCTCAATTTTTTTTGTTGCGATGGTATCAATTGTTTGTCTTGAATAACTGTTTTGAATTTTTTTAAAAATGTATTAAAAAAAATAAATAATTTATAAATGAGAATTTTAAGATGAATTTAAAAAAAAAAAAATTTTTGCCCCAGCCAGGAATCGAACCAAAACGTTTCGACTACTAGTCCCATGTCCTATCCACTATACCATAGAACAATTAATAATTTGTCGACAAAACAAGTTTTTATTTATCTCATTATTTTTTTTTAAATAATTGTAATTGCTATGGTATCAATTGTTTGTTTTTAATAACAGTTTTAAATAATCGTAGTTGCTATGGTATCAATTGTTTGTTTTAAATAACAGTTTTGAATTTTTTTATAGAAATATTAAAAAAAATTAATAATTTTTAATATAAATGAGAGTTTTCTGTCAAATTCTCTATAAAATAAAATTTTTTCAAACATAAAATAAATACATATATTTTATTAAAAAAAAATAGATAAAAAAAATGAATTTAAAAAAAAAAAACAAATTTTCCTTAGCCTGAATTCGAACCGAGACATTTTTGCTACAAGTAACATGTCCTAACCACTACACCATGAATCGACTAATAATTAGACAACAATTTGTTTGTTTTTATATTTGGACTTGAGTCTATATCTACCCCCCTCCCTCTCTGCGTCACAAACGTAATAGCAAATTTATTATACCCTTTGATTATATAGACATACGGGTATAAAAATGAATGATAATATTATAATTAAGTTATTTCATCAATTTATTAATTTAATATATAAAGACATTTTTTTTGTTTTATTTTTTTGTCCAAGATTCACGTGAAAACCACTGGTCCGAGGAATAATTCTGAGAGCATGGCGATGACATTGACTATGTCACATTTTT
The DNA here is from genome assembly GCA_963082915.1 of Dolichopus griseipennis. Lineage (NCBI taxonomy): Eukaryota > Metazoa > Arthropoda > Insecta > Diptera > Dolichopodidae > Dolichopus > Dolichopus griseipennis. The sequence continues at coordinate 193,676,390 of OY720441.1, read as the reverse complement.
ATAAGTCAACAGGTTGCGGCTACAGGGTCGTATTAAGCTTTTCCGTTTTTTTTGATGTAGTGTCAAAATGTTTTGCCCGATTGACTTAAAATTTTGCAAAAATGTTCCTTTTCGCAACCGGAATTAGTTTTGTAAAGTTGGTTGGAATGAATTAACCTATTTCGGCCTGGCGGGCTTCCAAAAAATTGTGACACAAATTTTTGTTGAGTTTGGTTAACCCGTTTGGGTACGAGGGCGCAATGAAGCTTTTTAAATGTTTTTGATTTCGAGCAGACATGGTTTGACCGATTGACTTGAAATTTCGCACAAATGTCCCTCTTAACAATTAGTTTTATAAAATTGGTTGGAATGAATTAACCCATTCCGACCCGGCGAGCTTTCAAATAATTTTGTATATCCGATGTGTGTCCAGTTTTACAGGTTTATTTTTTAGTCCAAAAGAAGCTGGAAAACATTTTAGATAAGTTCGCTTAACGCGTTTGCCACGACGACGCCATGAAGTTTTCTATAAATTTTTTTTCCTGAAACGGTTAAATAAATTTTATTGCAAATTTTTACACCAGCATTGATTTTAAATATTGAAGTTCTTCGGCGTAATTTGGTTTTGACCTGTTTACGCGTTTTGCACAAAAATTCAATGAAATTTTCGAATTTTTGGTATTGGCACAAGTTAACCTTTATTGCATAGTTTTCTGACTTAATAAAACTAGTTTTTTTGCTCTCCTCAAATAATGAAAAAACTAAATGAGACACTTTGGTTGCGATATAATAACCAGTTTGAGCACGATACCGAATGACTTTTTGTAAAGTTTTATAACAATATTTTAAAAGTCTAAAAATTTTAAATTCACATTTCTAATATTTATATTAATAAAAATAAAGCTAATAAAGAACCCGAATGAAAATATCCTTAAATTTAAGTAACATAACATTTTCCATATCAAAATTTTTTCGTAAGTCTTTATTTTTTATCTACTTTACATTTGTTGTTCTTTAAAAATTTATTTCACTGCCAAAATGCAGTTTTCTTTTTTTTCTAATAAAATCTAAAAATCAAAAAGTTCGGTTTTGTATATATTAGCCAATAGTATTTGAAAACCTTTTTGCAAAGAAAGCCTACATTTCCTTCAAAAAATCAACAAGTGATGAAAAAAAACCAAAGGTTTTTAAAAAAGCACATTTTCAAATTTATATTGTATTACATACTGAGTTTAAGTATGAAAATATATACACTGGTGACTAAGTACTGCTTACTTTTTATTTTAAAGTTCTAATAGCCCTTCAATGGGGAAGGTTGCCAAATTTCTCAAGGACCTAACTTCATCTAAGCCCCCCCCGCCCTACCTCTCCATTTTTTTAGGTTCTAGCAATTAAATTGTGAATTCCACAAAAATTTGGAATTTTACTTAGAATTATACTATTTAAGCAAAAATGGGTAAAACTGAAAGACACTTTCTTCAATTTAAGGAACCGCTTTTAAATTTAAGAAAAACCTTTAAACATATGATAAATTATAATTTTAGACCTTTAAATTTTGTACATTAATAAAAAAAAAATAATTGGACAGGTATTCAAGTTACAGGTGCTCAAAAATAGCAAAATTTCAATTTTCGAGCCCTTATAGCTCCTAAAAAAGGGGCTTGACAAAAAAAATTTGTTAACCGACTCCAACTAATTTAATAACTAGCCTTCTACTGAATATCCAACTTCTCCCAAATTTTCAAGACCCTAGCTTGAACCGTTCAAAAGATACATGTGAGCAAAAATTTTGCAAAAATTGAGTTTTGCGTAATGTTAAGTTTTAGTACCGTATGGCAACCCTAAACATTTGCCTTTTAAAAATTTATAAAGCTTTTAAGACAAGCTATCGTTTTGCCGTTTTCAGATTGAAAATATATATAACACAACTTTTGTTATAATAATTTAAATATAGGGCTTTTTCCAAATTTGGGGGGCTGTAGCTCCGTAACGGGTGGAGCTACAGAAAAAAATTCTTCTACGAAATTATTTTTTTTGCAATAACTACCCATGGTCAAAATTTCTTTACTCTATTTCAAACGGTGTAACAGTTTTTGTAAACATACGGACGGACGGACTTTGAATTTGATACACGAGGGTTCTTTGCTAAATTGATTTAAAAGGCTAAGAATGTTACCATAAAACATAATTTTTTTTTTTATTTATTTATTTATTTAGTTATTTCAAACTATTTCTAATTCACAAAAAAAATGTATATTTTATACTAAAATTAAATTGCTTTTGAAATACATAAGTATTACGATTTTTTTGTTAAAAACATATGCAAATATAAAAAAAAAAAAAAAATTTTGAATAAGTACTTAATTTCAAATATTGAAATTTAAAAAAAAAAACTTGAAATATTAAAAAAAGATTTACTAAGTAATTAAAAAAAATCAAACAAAAAAAAAAAAAAAAAACCAGAAGTGAAATACAAAACAAAATCAAAAATATTGCAAATTAATAAAATATTATAAAATTTAATTAGGAAATATTTAATTTCACAAATTCCAGCTCTTTTCTTTTAAATGTTGCTACGTTAGTTTCACATTTTAAGTCGTTTGGAAGTTAATTAAACATTCTCAACCCGTTGTACAATATTGTCCTTTTGGCTCTTTCAGTTCTAAAGAATTGCAATCTAAAGTTGAATATGTTCCTTAAGAAATGGTGATGTACATCCTCCACATATACAAGCCTGCTAGACAAATATTTTGGTAACATATTATTTTTCATTTTGAATACAAATAAAACAACGCTGAGGTAATTTTTTTGTTTTATGTTTAACCATGACAATGAAGTTAACATCACAGTAATTGACGTTAAGCGACTGCATTTGAGTATAATTCGCATACATTTGTTTTGAAGCTTCTGTAATCTATGAATTTGCTCATTAGGTAGAAATGCATTGATAGTGGCACAAAAATATGTTTTGAAAAAAAATATGTTTTTTTAGCTACCTTTTTACAAATGTGGTCAATCTTGTTATCGAATTTCAATTTGTTATCAATAATAATCCCCAAATATTTCATTTTATCAACTATCTCAATATTAAACCCATTTACCGTTAAACTAATGTCTGCGTTACTATTTATTACCATTGCTTTTGTTTTTTCCAAATTTAATTTCTGTTTATTCTTAGCAAACCAAATATTTAATTTCTCCACGTCACTATTAATTTTCTGCACACAGTCATGTACAGAATCTTCAACCTTATACACTAACGCGTCATCTGCAAATAACATCAACTGACTGAACTCCACTTCCTTTTCCATATCATCAATGTATATAAGAAATAGAAGTACTCCAAGTACACTTCCCTGCGGAACACCCAAATTTACTTCCACTGATTGCGACGTTACATCACCAACTTTTGTTCGTTGTTTCCTTCCAAACAAATACGATTCAAACCATTTAAGCTCTGTACCACCTAGACCCAAGGATTGCAGTTTCTTGAGTAAAAGTTTTCTGTCCACAGTTTCAAAAGCCCTTTTTAAATCAAGGAAAATAGCTACAATCACCTTTTTTTCATCTATAGCTGATTTCCAATTTGCAATAACCAAATTTAACAAAGATTCACAACTATGGTGTTGTCTAAAACCTGATTGATAATCTGATATTAGATTATTTTTCTCCAAAAATGCCTGAAGTTATACATATACCACCTTCTCCAAAATTTTCGCTTGCATCGAGATCATATTAACCGGTCTAAATTCATTCGCTAACCTTGTATTTTTAATTTTTTCTATCGGTACAACTAACGATTCTTTGTAACTATCAGGAAAAATACCCATATTTAGCGAATCATTAATTAGTTCAACCATTTTATTCCCAATTAAATGATATATATCCAATATTATACTTTTTCTCATAAAATTAAAATCCTTCTTATTGTTCATTGACCTAATAATTCCTTTTAATTCAGTAATAGAAATAAATTTGAACTTAAAGTTTAAACCCTGATATTGATTTAGTAAATTAAAGTAACAATTTGTTGTTGGAATACTGCTATGTATATCTACAATACTATCAACGAAGTATTTATTAAAATTATCTGCAATTTCTTGTGTGTCAGTTAATTTAGTTCCATCAAAAATTATCTCCTTTATTTCACCATAGCTCTTTTTCAATACATAAGTTTTTATCACCTTCCACATTGATTTTTGATTTTCAGTATTGTCAATCTTATTTCTGATGTAAATATTTTTAGCCTTATTTATTTTACCAGAATAAACATTTCTAATATTCCTGTATAAGGACCACTCCTCTTCATTATTAATACAAATTGCTCTTCTATACTGGTTAATTTTTATTCTTTTAAATCTCTGCAGTTCTTCATTAAACCATTCATTTCCGTTTCCTTCAAAACATGTTTCTATTACAAACTGCTGAACTATGTTATCTAAAAAACTATCAAATAAATATGTTTTTAAATTAATGTCTACAAAAAAAGTTGTCATCAATTGTGAACTTAATACTTTCCTTATAAAATTTTGCTTGTTATATTTTAAATACCTTATCCTTTTGTTGCACGTTTGGGTATTACAGTTCAATTCTATATTTACAATTATTGCCTCATGGTCGCTAATTTTTTGGGTGTAGTCTGTATATGCTGAAATATTATGTGCATTATTTGTTAGTACATAATCAATCAATGTTCTAGATGTCTTTGTTATTCTTGTTGGCTTATTTATTAACTGCTTAAGGGAACTATCATTCACAATTTGTTTAATTTTATTTGCTATCGAGCTATTATCGAACCAATCAATGTTGAAATCCCCCATTAGAATAACGTTTGAATCAAATTCCGAAGCTAATTCAATAAATTCATTAATATTATCCAAGAATTCATTACTAGAGTAAGCGCTGTTGGGCGATTTGTAAACTGCTCCCAAATACATACTAACCGAACCAATGTACACCCTAATAATTATCCACCACAAATTTATTCCAAGGTTTTTAACTCTAATTATTTCATAGCTCCATATTTTTTTTTATATAAAACATAACACCTCCTGTGTGTCTTGAATTGCTATTAACTCTAACTATATTATAATTTTTTAACTCAACTAAAACATCATCATCTTCTTCTGCTAAATGCGTTTCCACTAAACAAATGAAATCAAACGAATTACTGTACACTTGTTGCTCTAGCAATGCTAAATTATTAATTACACCCTGTATATTATGATACAAACAAAATATCTTGCTAATTGACTTTGACTTTGGAACATTGTCTAGTTGCTATATAAATATTTTTTTTCTTTCAACTTCCAATTTTCTTAAATAAACCTGACATTTTCGATCAAACGCACTGTGATCCGTATTCAGTACAAGTTGAGCTTCATTGTTCCATTTCACACAGTTACAGCATTTTTTAACTGTTACCGAGCACATGTGGTTCCCATCATGTTCATCTCCACAGTCAGCGCATGTTTTTTTCCTATCGCAATCGGTACTCTTATGCCCAAAACCTAAGCACGTATAACATCTTGCCACATATACTCCTTCGTATACTCTACACTGATCCCATCCGATCCATACTCTACTTGCAGCCATCAATTTGTTATAACTCTGTATATCCGTTTCCAGTATTATAATATGCTTACTTTTTTGCTTATTTTGAAATGTCGTTTTCACTATCATCTCTCCATTCTCTAAAAATTTATTTTGTACTTTTAACTTATTTATTATTACCTCATTATCATATTTATTCGATAATCCAACAATCTTTACTCGCGGCTTACGCTCATCAGCCATTTTCACATCATATTTGTTCTTCAAATTTTCTTCAGCCACTTCCTTGAGTTTGTTCGTTGATTCAATGGTATCACATGAAACAGCAACAGCACCCGTTTTTAAAATTCTATAATTCATCACGTTCAAGTTATTTTGAGCTAAATCAACTTTATTTTCTAGTTCCTTTTTAGTTTCACTTGCTTTTTGGTTAGAATTTGGTTTTATAATTATTGCTGGTTGCTTTTTTGCAACTTCAGAGTAAAGTTGTTTGCCACTTTTAACTTCGGAACATACCTTCTTGACTTCATCTAGCATAACATTGTTATTTATTTTTTTAACATCCTCAAATATTGCCTGTACTTGTTTTTCGATCAAGTTTATTTTAGTTTTCATTTCCCTGCAATTTTCACACATTACCACAATAAAAGTATTTCTTCCCATTAACTCCAAATCATATTGCGACAGATTTAAGCATTTTGCATGAAATGTGCCACTACAACCACCTTTACAAATCACTAACTCAATTTCCTTCCTTGTAAATGTACTTTTACATACCAAACAGTTGTTGTTGTTTTTAATATTCATTTTTATTTTGTTTCATTCCTTTCTCTCAATGTAACAGTATGTCGCTCAAATTTTGTAGTGTCAAAAAAAAAAAAAACAAATTTTTATTTAAAAAAAAAAAAAACTTTTTTTAGAAAATAAAAAATGTTTAGTTAAAATAATCCTCAAGTTTAATAGAATAAAACGAAAGCAATTTACGAGGTTAATTTCGAAACCACAGAATATATTTCCTATTTGCTATGTGTCCCCGAAATTTAGACTTAATTGTAGCGGTGGTTCAGGTGGCTTCTAAGATATCCCAAAATTAAAAGGCTTATCTTAAAGATTCATGACGATAAAAACTTTAAATTTGATACACGAGGGTTCTTTCCTATTTCCGTTTTTATTTAACACTTTTATTTTTTAAAAGGCTAAGAATTTTACCATAAAACATATTAAATTCCTTTTTTATAATTTTTATTATATCATATATTTAATTGAATTATTACCATAGGTGAAATATAATTAAGACATTGTGTACAATACTTAAGCTCTATTCAAAGGTACTTGCTGCAATTGTGTAAAATTTATTGTTATATTTAAATGAATTATATGAAAAGTTCTAAATTTGTAATTATATTTTAGAAATACATTTATTGCATACTTTGCGTTTATAAGCTTTTCTAATAGGTGCATAAACTAACAATTTAAAATAATTGCAATTTGGAAAAATTTTAATTATTTAAATATATTAAATTTTTATCACAAAAAGTGATAAAAGTTTTCAAGTTTTTTTGTTTTTTAATATTTTTAAATCGATAAATTAGTAAGAATTTGTAATATTGTTTCATAGATAGTCTAATTAGAAAATGTTTTTAGAATTATAAAGTTAATTTGGTTAGCTATGTTTTACGACTAAACTAATAACAGCTTTTATTGTTTTAAAATTACTTATGGACTTCCCATTAAATTTGAACCAAGTAGGTGTAGGGTATTACTAAGTCGGTTGCACCGACTGACTGTTTCTTTACTTGTTTTTAATTTTTATTATATCATATAATTTATTTAATTTTTACCATGGGTGATATATAATTAAGACATTATGTACAATACTTATGCTATATTCAAAGGTACTCGCTGCATTTATGTAAAATTTATTGTTATATTTAAATGAATTATATGAAAAGTTCTAAATTTGTAATTATATTTTAGAAATACATTTATTGCATACTTTGCGTTTATAAGCTTTTCTAATAGGTGCATAAACTAACAATTTAAAATAATTGCAATTTTGAAAAATTTGAATTATTAAATATATTATGCTTTGATTAGCTTTTTATCACAAAATTTAATAATTCACATTTTTTCACTTTTGTTATTGAATTGAAATAAATATATTTTCTTATATTTGTAATATTTTTGAATAAATAACGTAATTAGAAAATGTTTTTAGTATTATAAAATTGTTTAGTTAGTTATGTCTTACGATCAAATTAATAACAGCTTTTATGGTTTTAAAATAACTTATGGACTTCCCATTACATTTGAACCAAATAGTTGTAGGGTATTTCGGCTGACTGTTCCCTTATTTGTTTTTTATTATGTGAGCTGCCACTTGTACCATGTGATACAGCACTTACAATTTCTTCTTTCGGTTTTAAATATTTTTCAAGCATAGATTAGCATATTTATATTAGTCCCTATTAAGATACAGATTATTTTAACATCGTTCTATATTTAAAATTTAAATTTAAATTTATGTGTAAAATTTATTAAATTGATATACTCGTTATTAGTCGTATATACATATTTTTTCTTAATTTATATTTAAATTTTAAATAGAAACCTATATCATACAATTTTAAAAGTAATTTCAATAAAAAAAATTATAAAAAAAAAAAAATGATTTACATTTTTTATACCCTACACCTATAGAATAGGTAAAGGGGTATATTAACTTTGGTATGGTGTTTGTAACCACCTAAACGAAGCGAGCTAGATATGGAAAAGTATATATATTTGTGATCAGCGTGACCGCCTTAGTCGATTTAGCCATGTCCGTCCGTCCGTCCGTCCGTAGGCACGATAACTCAAAAAATAATAGAGCTATCTTGATGAAATTTTAACTGTAGGTTACTAGGACTGAAAGTACGGCGGGGATTGCATATGGGCGAAATCGGCCCATGGATTCGGATTCTGGACCTTTTAATCGATCGAAGGGCTAACGAACATATATAAAAAATCACAATAACTCAACAACTAATGACGCTATCTTCATCAAATTTGTGCCGTAGGTTACTAGTAATGAAACTACTTCGAGGACTGCGTAAGTTCGGGATTGGACCATGGGTTCGGAACCTAGAGTTTTTTGATCGAATTTAGGCCAAACGAGCATAATTCTGAAACCAATGAAGATAGAACCTCCAAATTTGGTACCGGGGTGTCCCTTCCTATTTCCTTAGTGTCCTTGAAATTTGGGCCCCATTGGAGTAGTGGGTCGGGGACCAGCCACACATTTCCGAAGACCTTAAATCATATCTTTAAAATTAATAAAGATAACAATTTGAAAAAATGTAGAAGCTTCAAATTTGGTGTTCTTCACTATCTCTTGCGTGCCCCCCTAATTTGCGATCAATTGGAGTGGTGGTTCAGTACCCCTTTTAGACTTCCAAAAGTTAAAAAGCTTATAATCGAAATTACTAAAAATAGTAACTTAAAATTAAGATATAATGTTCAAATTTTGTACAAGGGTTAACTAGTACTTAAAGTACGGCGCGAATTGTATAAAACCGAAATCAGCCCAAGGGTTCGGATTCTGGACCTTTTAATCCGTGTCAGGGCTAACGAATATATGTAAAAAATCACGATAACTCAACAACTAATGACGCTATCTTCATGAAATTTTTGCTGTAGGTTATTGGTAATGAAACTACGGCGGCAATTGCGCACGGTGAGGTTTGGACAATGGGTTCGGAACTTAGAACTTTTTGATCGAATTTAGGCCAAACTAGCATAATTCCGTAACCAATGAAGATAGAACCTCCAAATTTGGTATCAGAGTGTCGCTTTCGATTAACTAAGTCTCCTTGAAGTTTGAGCCCAATTGGAGTAGTGGGTGGGGACCAGGCACTCAGTTCCGAGGACCTTAAAGCATATTTTCGAAATTAATAAAGATAATAACTTGAAACAAAAGTAGAAGCTTCAAATTTGGCACATGGGTGTTCTTTACTATTTCCTGCGTGTCTCTCTAATTTTGGATCAATTGGAGTGGTGGTTCAGTACCTCTCTTAGACCCACCAATGTGTAAAAGCTTATCATCGAAATTAATAAAACTAGTAACTTAAAATTAAGATAACACGTTCCAATTGTGTACAAGAGTTAACTAGTATTGAAAGTATGACGGGGACTGCATATGGGCGAAATCGTACCATGATTTCGAGTTCTGAAACCCTTGAAAAAATCAAGGGCTAACAAACATATATATTATATGAATATATTTCCTATTTCCTATGTGTCCCCGAAATTTTGACTTAATTTAATAGTGGTTCAGCTATGTTCAAAGCTACTTGCTGCATTTATGTAAAATTTATTTTTATATTTAAATGAATTATATGAAAAGGTCTAAATTTGTATATGTATTTTAGAAATACATTTATTGCATATTTTGCGTTTATAAGCTTTTCTAATAGGTACATAAACAAGCCATTTAAAATAATTGCAATTTTGAAAAATTTTAATTATTAAATATATTAGCTTTTTATCACAAAATTTAATAATTGAAATTTTTTCATTTAGTAATTGAATTGGAATAAATATATTTTCATTTGTTTCAAGTTTTTTTGTTTTAATATTTTTAAATAGAAAAATTAGTAAGAATTTGTAATATTTTTTTATAGATAATGTAATTAGAAAATGTTTTAGTATTGTAAAGTTAATTTGGTTAGCTATGTCTTACGATCAAATTATTAACAGCTCTTATGGTGTTAAAACGACTTATGAATATGTCCTTAAATTTGAACCAAATAGGTGTAGGGTATTTCTAAGTCGGTTGCACCGACTGACTGTTTCTTTACTTGTTTTAATATATATAGGTATTATTTAACTTTCAAATTAAAATTTCACTAAAATATTTTGCACTTCTATTTAAAACGAGGAAGAGTGTAGTAGAATAGACTGTGTCAACTCTGGTATACGCTAACATATATGACGCTAACATATACATTATATCATCCGGTTAATTACTTTTGGAAAAATTTCAAACATACAGCTGTATTAGGTGTAGTGCTATACTCATATAAAAGAAGGAGTTGTATGGCAGCTACTCGAACCCTATGCAGTAGAACAACCAAATTTTGCAGAAACTTTGGCCATTACACTAAACTATTCTTAGCAAAATTTCAGACACCCAGCTTCAGTAGTTATAGAGTAATGCTCATACAAAATAAGAAGTTGTATGGCAGCTACTCGAACCCACTACGACAACTACTTTTGGCAAATTTTCACACACGCAGCTGTAACAGGTACAGAGTAATAGACCAAAATGGCTGGATTTAAATAGCGATGACGGCTATTGCAAAAAAAAAAAAAACAAATTCGCGAAAGTGGACATACATAGCTAAATCGATTTTATTTTTCGATTCTGATCCGATCCATACACTTGAGTCTATATCTACCCCCCTCCTTCTCTGCGTCACAAACGTAATAGCAAATTTATTATACCCTTTGATTATATAGTCATACGGGTATAAAAATGAATGATAATATTATAATTAAGTTATTTCATCAATTTATTAATTTAATATATAAAGAAATTTTTTTTGTTTTATTGTTTTGTCCAAGATTCACGTGAAAACCACTGGTCCGAGGAATAATTCTGGGGGCATGGCGGTGACATGTTTTATCATGTTATGTTTTGTCCGGTCACCAAATATAAGAGATCGAATTACAAAGCGAGACAATTTTTTATTTCAAATTAAATTCTTACACAATTTCCTTTTTAAGTGCAATATTATGAAAATCACTTGAAAATGTAATAAATTTATTTTTCCTGTTTTTCTTTGTAAAATATTAATAATAATCAATATTTAAAAGTTTAATTATAAAATCTGTAAAATTAAAAAATTAGTTTAAGTCTAGATTCGTAACGTTTCACATTAAATAAAGAATTTTAAAACTAAAATATTTTTTTGTGTTTTAATTCAATAAATAAGAATAATTCTATAAAAAAAAAATTATTATTTTATAAAATTCAATCTTATTTAACCGTTAATCTATCTTATCTCGTTACTTAGCCGTTTCAGCAAAAAAAATTTATAGAAAACTTCATGGCGTCGTTGTGGCAAACGCGTTAAACGAACTTATCTAAAATGTTTTCCAGCTTCTCTTTTGGACTAAAAAATAAACCTGTAAAACTGGACACACATCGGATATACAAAATTTTTAGCGAGCTCGCCGGGTCAGAATATGTTAATTCATTCCAACCAATTTTATAAAACTAATTGTTAAGAGGAACATTTGTGCGACATTACAAGTTAGTCGGTCAAACTGTGTCTGCTCGAAATCAAGAACATTTAAAAAGCTTCATTGCGCCCTCGTACCCAAACGGTTAACCGAACTCAACAAAAATTTGTGTCACAATTTTTTGGAAGCCCGCCAGGCAGAAATGGGTTAATTTATTCCAACCAACTTTACAAAACTAATTCCGGTTGCTAAGAGGAACATTTTTGAGTCAATCGGGCAAAACGTTTTGATACTACATCAAAAAAAACGAAAAAGCTTAAAACGGTGTAAGAATTTAATTTGAAATAAAAAATTGTTTCGCTTTGTAATTCAATCTCTTATATTTGGTGACCGGACAAAACATAACATGATAAAACAGAACATGATTAAACAGAGCAAGATAAAACAGAACAAGATAAAAAAGAACATGATCAAACAGAACTATGATAAAACAGAACATTTGGAAAATAATTTAAGAAATTTTGATGCAAAAACTTTTCAACAGTTAAATCGAAACATTTTTTTAAATTGGATATCAATTGTTTGAATTTTGAAATAATTTTATATATAAATTCTAAAACTTTAAATTAAAACAATTATGAACAATTAAAGTTATTTTAAACTATTAAAATGTAATTTAAATAAATATATAATTATAAAATAACAAAAAAAAAAACATGTAATTAAAAACAAAACATAAATAAGTTTTAATTAATAAAATAATTTAAAAAAAAATAAAATAATCTATTAAATAACAAAAATATAAAATAACAAAAAAAAAAAAACATATAATTAAAAACAAAACATAAATAAGTTTTAATTTATAAAATAATTAAAAAAAAATAAAATAAACTACATATTAAATAACAAAAATATAAAATAACAACAATAGAAAACAAAATATAATTAAAAACAAAACATAAATAAGTTTTAATTAATAAAATAATTAAAAAAAAAATAAGAGAGTGAAATAATATAAAAAAAAAGAATATTATTAGTTATTAATTCATATTTATTAAATTTCATTATTTAATTTAATAAGAAAAAACTATGTATATAAATATATTATTTAATTAATAAGTTTTAAATATTTATTTAATTTTAAACTATTTTAATATACAAAAATTAGTAAATTTTTTAAACAAAGTAGAAAAACCAATAGGTAGAGGTAAAATTAAATGAAAATAATGATTGCATTTTACAGAGGCATTTATTAGGTAAACTTACACAAAAAACGTTCGTCCAAAAACTCAAAATTAAAAAACCCATTTGTTTTTCAGGTACACTTATAACCCCTTTGTTAGCAAGTACTTATAATTTTTATACCCGTGCATACATATATGAACATCGGGTATATTAAAATTACTCCTCCGTTTGTAACGCATCGAAATATAAGAGCTAGATATAGTGTCAAGGGTACGTATCGAATCAGCATCGAAAAGTGAATCGATCTAGCTATGTGTGTCCGTCCGTCCGTCCGTCAGCACGATAACTCAAAAACTATAAGAGCTAGAGTTCTGAAACTTTCACAAAGTAATTTTTAGACAATTTCTAGGTTCCCTATTGTTTTTGGTTAAAATCGGACCAAGTCTTCGGGGAGCTGCCATACAACTTTTTTGCACCAATATGAATTTCTTCAAAAGTAATTATACTACGAGAATGAAAATTACACACGGTTAGTTTTATAATGACTCCGGCACTTATATGAAGTTTCAAAATGTTAGGGCCCCATTTTCGGGGGGCTGCCATACAACTTCTTTGCACCAATATGAATTTCTTCAAAACTAATTATACTACGAGGCTGAAAATTACACACGGTTAGTTATATAATGAATCGAGCACTTATATGAAGTTTCAAAATGTTAGGGCCCCATTTTCGGGGAGCTGCCATACAACTTTTTTGCACCAATATGAATTTCTTCAAAACTATTTATACTACGGGGATGAAAATTACACACGGTTAGTTTTATAATGACTCCGGCACTTATATGAAGTTTCAAAATGTTAGGGCCCCATTTTCGGGGGACTGCCATACAACTTCCTTGGTACCAATATGAATTTCTTCAAAACTATTTATACTACGCGGATGAAAATTACACACGGTTAGTTATATAATGAATCGATCACTTATATGAAGTTTCAAAATGTTAGGGCCCCATTTTCGGGGGGCTGCCATACAACTTCTTTGCACCAATATGAATTTCTTCAAAACTAATTATACAACGAGGCTGAAAATTACACACGGTTAGTTATATAATGAATCGAGCACTTATATGAAGTTTAAAAATTTTAGTGCCCCATTTTCGGGGGGCTGCCATACAAAGTTTTCGATTCAATAACTTTGAATCTAATGAAGCTACAAGGTTAAAATTAAAATTGGGCAAATAAATTAATAGGGCAAGTTACTTGGCAAAGTTGGACATCACTCGGACTTTCGGACTTTTAGGGTGGGCCAATTTTTTTTTTTTTTGTTTATTTTTTTTTTTTTTTTCTAAGCTAAAGTTATGGGACAATGAATGAAAATTTTGTTTATTTTTTTTTTGTTAATTTTTTTTTTTTTTTTTTACGTCAAAATTATGGGGTAATGAGTTAAATGTATAAGGGAAGTAAATTACGGTTTATTTTATACACCATAGTGGGTATGCACGGGTATCTAAAAGTTGACAAGGGCAACTATAATCTTCCTCGTTTTTATTTAAATATAATTATGCGCAAAATATTTAAAGAAATATATATAATATATTTCATATATTACGTATAAATATAATATAATAAACACTTTATTAAAGAATAAAACAATTTTAATAAAATTTAATTTAATTCGTGCCTTTTTAGTTAAAAATAATAAAATCCTATTTTTATGTATAATATATATAATATATTTTTAGCACATTTTCAAAAAATTTTGTAAAAATGTGCCTATATAGCTTCACTCTGTCCGTCCGTCCGTCCGTATGTTTACAAAAACTTTTACACCGTTTGAAATAGAGAAAAAAAATTTTAACCATGGGTAGTTTTTGCAAAAAAAATAATTTCGTAGAAGAATTTTTTTCTGTAGCCCCACCTGTTACGGGGCTACAGCCCCCCAAAGTTGGAAAAAGCCCTATATTTAAATTGTTATAACAAGAGTTCTGTTACATATATTTTCAATCTGAAAACGGCAAATGATAGCTATGATACTTTATAAATTTTTACAAGGCAAATGTTTAGGGTTGCCATACGGTACTAAAATTTAACATTACGCAAAACTCAATTTTCACAAAATTTTTGGCCACACATATCTTCTGAACGGTTCAAGCTAGGGTCTTGAAATTTTGGGAGAAGTTAGACACTCAAAAATTAGTAGGAGTCGGTTAACAAAATTTTTTTGTCAAGCCCCCTATTTAGGAGCTATAAGGGCTCGAAAATTGAAATTTTGCTATTTTTAAACACCTGTAACTTTAATACCTGTCCAATTTTTTTTTTAGTGATAGACAAAATTCAAAGCCCTATAATTATATTTCAACATGTGTCAAAGGTTTTTCTTAATTTAGAAATTTTTTTTTTATTAATATACAAAATTTAAAGGTCCAACATTATATTTTAACATATGTTAAAGGTTTTTCTTAAATTTAAAAGGGGTTCCTTAAATTGAAGAAAGTGTCTCTCAGTTTTACCCATTTTTGCTTAGATAATAAAATTCTAAGTAAAATTCCAAATTTTTGTGTAATTCACAATTTAATTCCTAGAACCTAAAAAATTAGAGGATGAGGGGGGGGGGGGGGAGTTGAAGTTAGATTCTTGAGAAATTTGGCAACCTTCCCCATTAAAGGGCTATAACAACTTTTAAATAAAAAATTTACTGTTAGCAGTAAATTTTATAAGTATGTATAATATATATAATATATTTTTAGCACATTTTCAAAAAATTTTGTAAAAATGTGCCTATATAGCTTCACTCTGTCCGTCCGTCCGTCCGTCCGTCCGTATGTTTACAAAAACTTTTACACCGTTTGAAATAGAGAAAAAAAATTTTAACCATGGGTAGTTTTTGCAAAAAAAATAATTTCGTAGAAGAATTTTTTTCTGTAGCCCCACCTGTTACGGGGCTACAGCCCCCCAAAGTTGGAAAAAGCCCTATATTTAAGTTGTTATAACAAGAGTTCTGTTACATATATTTTCAATCTGAAAACGGCAAATGATAGCTATGATACTTTATAAATTTTTACAAGGCAAATGTTTAGGGTTGCCATACGGTACTAAAATTTAACATTACGCAAAACTCAATTTTCACAAAATTTTTGGCCACACATATCTTCTGAACGGTTCAAGCTAGGGTCTTGAAATTTTGGGAGAAGTTAGACACTCAAAAATTAGTAGGAGTCGGTTAACAAAATTTTTTTGTCAAGCCCCCTATTTAGGAGCTATAAGGGCTCGAAAATTGAAATTTTGCTATTTTTAAACACCTGTAACTTTAATACCTGTCCAATTTTTTTTTTAGTGATAGACAAAATTCAAAGCCCTATAATTATATTTCAACATGTGTCAAAGGTTTTTCTTAATTTAGAAATTTTTTTTTTATTAATATACAAAATTTAAAGGTCCAACATTATATTTTAACATATGTTAAAGGTTTTTCTTAAATTTAAAAGGGGTTCCTTAAATTGAAGAAAGTGTCTCTCAGTTTTACCCATTTTTGCTTAGATAATAAAATTCTAAGTAAAATTCCAAATTTTTGTGTAATTCACAATTTAATTCCTAGAACCTAAAAAATTAGAGGATGAGGGGGGTGGGGGGGAGTTGAAGTTAGATTCTTGAGAAATTTGGCAACCTTCCCCATTAAAGGGCTATAACAACTTTTAAATAAAAAATTTACTGTTAGCAGTAAATTTTATAAGTCAGTAGTAACTATTTCCAAGTAAATATTTCCAAAGTTAAACTCAGTATGTAATACAATATAATTTTGAAAATGTGCTTTTTTAAAAACCCTTGGTTTTTTTTCATCACTTGTTTTTTAAGATGTTCTGTTTTATCACTGTTCTGTTTTATCATTGTTCTGTTTTATCATTGTTCTGTTTTATCATCGTTCTGTTTGATCATGTTCTTTTTTATCTTGTTCTGTTTTATTTTGTTCTGTTTTATCATGTTCTGTTTTATCTTGTTCTGTTTTATCTGGTATGTTTTATCATGGAACCTTTATATTTAATTTAATGACTTAATTTTAGTTAATTGTACTTGAAGTAGAAAATTTTGTAAGAATTTAATTTTAAATAAAACAAGTAAAGCAACAGTCAGTCGGTGCAACCGACTTAGAAATACCCTACACCTATTTGGTTCAAATTTAAGGACATATCCATAAGTCATTTTAACACCATAAAAGCTGTTATTAATTTGATCGTAAGACATAGCTAACCAAATTAACTTTATAATACTAAAAACATTTTCTAATTACACTATCTATTAAAAAATACTACAAATTCTTACTATCTATTTAAAAATATTAAAAAACAAACAAACTTGAAATAAATGAAAATATATTTATTCCAATTCAATTACAAAATGAAAAAATTCTAATTATTAAATTTTGTGATAAAAAGATAATCAAAGCATAATATATTTAATAATCCAAATTTTTAAAAATTGCAATTATTTTAAATGGTTAGTTTATATACCTAATAGAAAAGCTTATAAACGCAAAATATGCAATAAATGTATTTCTAAAATACAATTACAAATTTAGACCTTTTCATATAATTCATTTAAATACAAAAATAAATTTTACATAAATGCAGGAAGTACCTTTGAACATAGCTGAACCACTACAATTAAGTCTAAATTCCGGAGACACATAGGACATAGGAAATATATTCTTTGGCTTCGAAATTAAACTCGACCACAACCAATTCCCGGCATTATTTTTTGAGTTATGGTGTTTTTCAGATATATGTTTGTTAGTCCTTGAACTTTTCAAGGGTTCCAGAACCCGAAATTATGGTACGATTTCGCCCATATGCAGTCCCGTCATACTTTCAATACTAGTTAACCCTTGTACACAATTGGAACGTTCTATCTTAATTTTAAGTTACTAGTTTTATTAATTTCGATGATAAGCTTTTACACATTGGGGGGGTCTAAGAGAGTCTCTGAACCACCACTCCAATTGATCCCAAATTAGGGGGGCACGCAAGAAATAGTAAAAAACACCCTGGGCCAAATTTGAAGGTTCTACATTTGTTTCAAGTTACTATCTTTATTAATTTCGAAAATATGCTTTAAGGTCCTCGGAACTGAGTGGCTGGTCCCCGACCCACTACTCCAATGGGGCCTAAATTTCAAAGACACTTACGAAATAGGAAGGTACACCCTGATACCAAATTTGGAGGTTCTATCTTCATTGGTTTCGGAATTATGCTCGTTTGGCCTAAATTCGATCAAAAAGTTCTAAGTTCCGAACGCATTGTCCAATCCTCACCGTACGTAATTACCGCCGTAGTTTTATTACCAATAACCTACAGCACAAATTTCATGAAGATAGCCTTATTAGTTGTTGAGTTATGGTGATTTTTTATATATGTTCGTTAGCCCTGACATCGATTAAAAGGTCCGGAATCCGAACCGTTGGGCTGATTTCGCCCTTATATAGTCCGCGCTGTACTTATTGTACTAGTTAACCCTTGTACACAATTTCAACGGTCTATCCTAATTTTAAGTAACTATTTTTAGTAATTTCGATTATAAGCCTTTTAAACTTGGGAGGTCTGAGAGGGGTACAGAACCACCACTCCAATTGATCCCAAATTAGAGGAACACACAAGATATAGTAAAGAACACTCTTGTGGCAAATTGGAAGCTTCTACATTTTTTCAAGTTGTTATCTTTATTAATTTTAAAGATATGCTTTAAGGTCTTCGGAAATGTGTGGCTGGTCCCCGACCCACTACTCCAATGGGACCCAAATTCACAAGACACTTAGGAAATAGGAAGGGACACCCTGATACTAAATTTGGAGGTTCTATCTTCATTGGTTTCGGAATTATGCTCGTTTGGCCTAAATTCGATCAAAAAGTTCTAGGTTCCGAACCCATGGTCCAATCCCGACCTTACGCAATTCCCGAAGTAGTTTCATTACTAGTAACCTACAGCACAAATTTGATGAAGATAGCGTCATTAGTTGTTGAGTTATCGTGATTTTTTATATTTGTTCGTTAGCCCTGAAACCGATTAAAAGGTCCAGAATCCGAACCCATGGGCCGATTTCGCCCATATGCAATCCCCGCCGTACTTTCAGTCCTAGTAACCTACAGTTAAAATTTCATCAAGATAGCTCCATTATTTTTTGAGTTATCGTGCCTACGGACGGACGGACGGACGGACAGGGCTATATCGACTCAGGCGGTCACGCTGATCACAAATATATATACTTTTCCATATCTAGCTCGCTTCCTTTAGGTGGTTACAAACACCATACCAAAGTTAATATACCCCTTTACCTATTCTATAGGTGTAGGGCAGCGGTCGGGAACCTTTTTTAAGTAAAGAGTCAAATCAACAAAAAATTTCAAAAAAATGAAATTTAAGAGCCGTAGTCACAGACATATTCGAGCTAAAAACTTGTGTAGCATTCAAAAATTTGTATATTACGAAATGACTTATCTTATTTAATGGCAGGATTTTCCCTTCTTTATAATAAATAAAACAAAACACATATTTTTAATTTTTCAATATTTATTAAAGTTTATGATAATATAATATTAAATTATGAAAATTGTGATAATATAATATTGAAGTTATGAATCAAATAATATTAAACATTTATTAGTGAGACTTTTGAACTTGTATCATTCCAGCCAACTTTTTTAAATTTGGCACATATTTGGTGAATTTTAATTGTAACAAAACTTTTAAACTTTCATCTGTCAGCCTGCTCCGGTACTTATTTTTAATGTAGTTCATGGAAGAGAAAAATTGTTCACAATTGTACGTAGAACCAAAGAGTGTCAAAAGGCCAAGTGCAAGGCTCTTGGTGTTTAAATAATTATTCGGGAATGTATTCCAGCATCTGAATATTATGTCCTGCCGCGTGTCCTCCATAGTTGGTTGATATGTTTCAATTTGTGATACCATGTGTTGAAGTTTTTCTACCCATATACTTTTATTTTTAATTTCCAAAAGCTCAAGCTGAAGTTCTGCAATAGATATACCAGGAAAAGCTTTTATGTCTATTAATTTTAAATCGCACTGCAATGGCTGCAAAATAAATTTAAATGTTTCCTGATACTTCTTGAAATCCTGAAATGTGCTTGCAAATGAATTTGAAATTGTTGTGATTATATCAGCGAATATTTTACAATCTGTTTTCTCTTCGGTTAAATTTAATCTGTAATTTCTTAAACTATCAAAATATACACACTGATCGTTAGATATATCCACCTTGAACAGTTCTAGTTTTTGCTCAAAAGTAAGAACTTCTTCTAATAACTGTAAAGCAGTATTTCCTTTTCCTTGCAACTTAAGATTAAGTTTGTTAAAATGTTTTGTCATATCTAGTAAAAAGTAAAAATTTTCAAGCCATTGATAGTTTGTAAGAAGTTTAAAATGTTCTTCGTTATAATTTTTCGAGCCTAAGAAAATAATAATTTCTTGCAAACACTCGGAAAAACGGTTTAAAACGGTTGCCTCGTGACAACCAACGTACAGCAGTAAATGTAAGCAAATCTTTATATTTAGCATTGACTTCTTTTAAAAGTGCAGTAAATAATCTGTGATTCAACGCTCGAGCCTTGATGAAATTTATTATTGGTATAACTACATACATTACTTTTTTTAGGTTTGGTATTATTCCTAACGATTTTGCAACTAAAGCTTCTTGGTGCAAAATACAATGAAATGAAATTATTTTGTGAGAAATATAATTAGAGAGCAATTTAACAAAGCCCTTATTTTTTGCAATCATCGCCGGTGCTCCGTCCGTTGCAATGGATACTATACGATCAAAATTTATATTTTTACTCTTTAAACATTTTACAATACTTTCCGAAATTTCTTCACCTGTAGTGTGTCTTTTAAGTGGCAATACTTCAAGTAGCTCTTCTTGAACACCTGTTCAAGATGTTATATATTTAGCCATTACACAGCACTGCGATATGTCGGTAACATCTGTAGATTCATCAACAGCAAGCGATATGAATTCTGCAGCATTTATATCCGAAAGTAGCATGTTTGATACTTCTGCAGATATATTTATGATACGTTCTTTAACAGTTCTAGCTGAGAGAGGTAAATCTTGTATTTTTTTTAATATATCATCATGATTTTTAAAATCTTTGAAGAGCGTATCAGAAACCTTGTACATGCACTGTTTGATAAATTCACCATCTGTAAACGGCTTTCCAGCTTTCGCGATCTCTAATGACAATTCAAAACTTGCTTCATTTGAAGTTGATGAAGATTTTACCCAATTTGAAAAACATCCTTGCTGAAGTAATGTTTTATTTTGTAATTCTTGAATAGCTTTTTTTCTACTATCGCCGTCTGGATACTTAACGCTGAAATCTGAATGTTTTCCATTAAAGTGTCGTTCTATATTGCTTGATTTATTGTTCTGCATCCTTAAATTACAAATCAAACATTGAGGTTTCCCATTAACTTCTATAAATGCAAATCGTTCAGTCCACATTTTATTGAAACTTCTGTTTTCATCAATGATTTTTCTTTTTCTTGCATTCATTGTGGTTCAATAATTCAATTAAATTATTAACAAAACTTAAATTATCGATTGTATTTAATAACTTTAATTATTTAATAAATTTTTGTAATGCACAGCAATAAAACCTTACCAATTCAAAAAACACTAGAAAACTAATTCACGAAACTTATATAACCGTGAGTAAAAATAATTGAAGAAAATGGTTGCTATGGTAATTTATTGGTTTAGAATAGATTGCTGAGCAATCGATTTTTTATTTAAATTTAAATATTTTTCGTTTGTGTCTTAGGTGATGATTTCAGAAACATACTGAAAACATTAGATGGCAACAGCGAATATTTTTAAAAATATTATTCAAATTAAGAGCCGCCGGTTCCCGACCGATGGTGTAGGGTATAAAAATTGTTGTTTGTAATTTGATCCTTTTTTATTTAATAACCTAGTTTTAGTTTATTGTACTTTAAAACCAAATGTTACATTTTGCTTAATAGCAGGTTAACGGAAAAAAAGAAAAAGAAGAACAACAAAAAAAAATTATAATATCAAGTATGTTGAAATACTTGATTTTCAATGTAATTGATTAATATGAAAGTAAGAGAAAGAATTATAAATATTAGTTTATTGATTAGACCTCCTAGAAATTATATCTTCTAAGAATAGGTTTGCTGGATATATGACTCCCCCATCCTTAGGATTCTTGTACTCCTGGACAATATCATTAGTTTTAGTATTGGTTCTATTATTGATTATTTTCCTTTTCTTCTTTTACTTTGTAGAATTAAAAAAATTAATAAAATTACAATTATAAGTATTATAACAATTATATTAGTATGAGTTCAATTATCATAAATTTTCTTTTATAGTTAATTTCAACAATTTCCCTATTATTGTTTTAAATTTAAAGTTTCAAGTTTAACAGTATTATTTATATTTTTAATTGTTATATAATTAGGTATTACAATATTATGTTTGAATTCTTTGTTTTTATTAGAAAATTTAATGTTATCGGTTTCGATATTACAATTATTAAAATATATAATATAGTTTCTGTTTAAAAGATAATTCATATTGTTACAATTGTTTGTTAAATTTTTATTTTGGGCATTTTTTATTAATATTACACCTCCAATTCCATTATTTTAAAATCTTCTTCGATAGTTTTGGAACAGTTTTTATATGATTTAATAAAAAGATTTGATATACAGTTTGAGGTTGGTGTTAGTTTGTTTTTATATTTTTCTTGAGTAATATAATATGTTTTATTTTCAAATAAGATAATATCAGAATTTGGTATATCAATTTGTTCAAATTTTGAATTTATTTTAAAATCTTCTTCGATAGTTTTAGAACAGTTTTTATATGATTTAATAAAAAGATTTGATATACAGTTTGAGGTTGGTGTTAGTTTGTTTTCATATTTTTCTTGAGTAATATAATATGTTTTATTTTCAAATAAGATAATATCAGAATTTGGTATATCAATTTGTTCAAATTTTGAATTTGGTAATGCAAATATTTTATATTTGGTAGAATTTTCTTTACTAAGTACTGGTATTTCCAATATAAATATCAATTTATTACTATTTGTTGTTGCAACTGAACTCTTAAGTTCTTGAATTTTGAAAATATCTATGTTATAAAAATCTATTTCTTCTGGTGTTAGAATGGACCTACTCATTATTTGATGTTTAGCAAATATGACATTTTCTTGAATTTTTTCGACTTCTTCATTTAGAAGATTAATGTTAGTAATTATTTGTAAGTTTTGGAGTTGTTTAGTAATATTTTTATTTTCCATTGAAACACTGTTTAGAAGTTTTTCAATTTTTATGTGATTGTTATTAATGGTTTTTTTCAGGATTTCAATATTATTTTGAAAATTGTCGCTAAATTTTATTTGTTGGTTATGATTAATTACAAGATTATGGGTATTTTGGTCAAGGGTTTTTAGATATTCTTCTATTTAAATTTTATCATCTTCGTCCATTGTACCAAGTATTCATTTAAGAAATGAACCACCAATATTAGCTAATGCTCTTTTATGTCTATGGAGAATTAATGTTATGAAAGTATGTTCTAATTTGTTAATTTTTTCTTTTAACGTTTTCAAAATAATTTCATCTTCTGGAGTTTTAAATGAACTTCTTATATTATCTTTTATCATATTTATTGTATAATCAATTTCATTTAATTCAATAACGTGAAGGATTTTAGTATAGCTAGCGATAATTGAGATTTTCTCCTGTTGGATTAACGAATACCCGAATTCAGTTTCTAATTTTTCTATATTAAATGTTGCTTCAGCTTTATTTAGAATTATAAAAAGCATAAGAATTTGAATAATGACTTTAATGGCAGTTGTTATTTGTTGAGTTACCTGAAACGAATTTATATTTTCTTTTAACTCTTATTGGATGTATGTTTTTATTTTGAAAATCAGTATTTTTATGGTTTATTTTCTTAATTTTAATTTTCTGTTTGTTCTTCATACCGTACTATTGCAGGGTTTTGTGTTAGAATCTCGTTACTATTAGGGAGTTCAAAAGTGTTTCTTTTTGTTTAATTTAAAAATAATTTTCTGTTTTTATACCCTACACCTATAGAATAGGTAAAGGGGTATATTAACTTTGGTATGGTGTTTGTAACCACCTAAACGAAGCGAGCTAGATATGGAAAAGTATATATATTTGTGATCAGCGTGACCGCCTGAGTCGATATAGCCATGTCCGTCCGTCCGTCCGTCCGTCCGTAGGCACGATAACTCAAAAAATAATGGAGCTATCTTGATGAAATTTTAACTGTAGGTTACTAGGACTGAAAGTACGGCGGGGATTGCATATGGGCGAAATCGGCCCATGGGTTCGGATTCTGGACCTTTTAATCGATCGAAAGGCTAACGAACATATATAAAAAATCACAATAACTCAACAACTAATGACGCTATCTTCATCAAATTTGTGCCGTAGGTTACTAGTAATGAAACTACTTCGAGGACTGCGTAAGTTCGGGATTGGACCATGGGTTCGGAACCTAGAGTTTTTTGATCGAATTTAGGCCAAACGAGCATAATTCTGAAACCAATGAAGATAGAAGCTCCAAATTTGGTACCAGGGTGTCCCTTCCTATTTCCTTAGTGTCCTTGAAATTTGGGCCCCATTGGAGTAGTGGGTCGGGGACCAGCCACACATTTCCGAAGACCTTAAATCATATCTTTAAAATTAATAAAGATAGCTATTTGAAAAAATGTAGAAGCTTCAAATTTGGTGTTCTTCACTATCTCTTGCGTGCCCCCCTAATTTGCGATCAATTGGAGTGGTGGTTCAGTACCCCTTTTAGACTTCCAAAAGTTAAAAAGCTTATAATCGAAATTACTAAAAATAGTAACTTAAAATTAAGATATAACGTTCAAATTTTGTACAAGGGTTAACTAGTACTTAAAGTACAGCGCGGACTGTATAAAACCGAAATCAGCCCAAGGGTTCGGATTCTGGACCTTTTAATCCGTGTCAGGGCTAACGAATATATGTAAAAAATCACGATAACTCAACAACTAATGACGCTATCTTCATGAAATTTTTGCTGTAGGTTATTGGTAATGAAACTACGGCGGCAATTGCGCACGGTGAGGTTTGGACAATGGATTCGGAACTTAGAACTTTTTGATCGAATTTAGGCCAAACTAGCATAATTCCGTAACCAATGAAGATAGAACCTCCAAATTTGGTATCAGAGTGTCGCTTTCGATTAAATAAGTCTCCTTGAAGTTTGAGCCCAATTGGAGTAGTGGGTGGGGACCAGGCACTCAGTTCCGAGGACCTTAAAGCATATTTTCGAAATTAATAAAGATAATAACTTGAAACAAAAGTAGAAGCTTCAAATTTGGCACATGGGTGTTCTTTACTATTTCCTGTGTGTCTCTCTAATTTTGGATCAATTGGAGTGGTGGTTCAGTACCTCTCTTAGACCCACCAATGTGTAAAAGCTTATCATCGAAATTAATAAAACTAGTAACTTAAAATTAAGATAACACGTTCCAATTGTGTACAAGAGTTAACTAGTATTGAAAGTATGACGGGGACTGCATATGGGCGAAATCGTACCATGATTTCGAGTTCTGAAACCCTTGAAAAAATCAAGGGCTAACAAACATATATATTATAAATATATTTCCTATTTCCTATGTGTCCCCGAAATTTTGACTTAATTCTAGTGGTTCAGCTATGTTCAAAGCTACTTGCTGCATTTATGTAAAATTTATTTTTATATTTAAATGAATTATATGAAAAGGTCTAAATTTGTATATGTATTTTAGAAATACATTTATTGCATATTTTGCGTTTATAAGCTTTTCTAATAGGTACATAAACAAGCCATTTAAAATAATTGCAATTTTGAAAAATTTTAATTATTAAATATATTAGCTTTTTATCACAAAATTTAAAAATTGAAATTTTTTCATTTAGTAATTGAATTGGAATAAATATAATTTCATTTGTTTCAAGTTTTTTTGTTTTAATATTTTTAAATAGAAAAATTAGTAAGAATTTGTAATATTTTTTAAGAGATAGTGTAATTAGAAAATGTTTTTAGTATTATAATGTTAATTTGGTTAGCTATGTCTTACAATCAAATTAATAACAGCTCTTATGGTGTTAAAACGACTTATGGATATGTCCTTAAATTTGAACCAAATAGGTGTAGGGTATTTCTAAGTCGGTTGCACCGACTGACTGTTTCTTTACTTGTTTATGTAATAAATTGTCTTTGATTTCTTCTAAACTACGAATTTTATTATTGGTAAAATCAATGGGCCTTACTTCAGTTACAGAATGTAGTGTATTATTATAAGCTTCAACAGCTTTTAATATACAACTTTCAGTATCAAGGTTGGAATCAGTTAATGTTAAAATCCTAATATGTTCTGTAATTGTTCCGTGAGCTCTTTCTATATCGGAATTACCTGTATGACTTCTGGGAGAGGTAAAGTGGATTTTTATATTTTCTACTCTACAAAAGTCTTTCAAATTTAAACTATTGAATTCATTGTCAAATACAACTGTTTTTGGTTTACCGGACAGTGAATTTCTTAATCTTAGAGCTTGAATTATGGTAACGCTATTTCTATCATTTAGTTTAATTATTGATAAATGTTTTTTAAATTTATCTATAGTTGTTAAAAATACTTCTTTGTTAAATAGTAAGTGTCTCCGTGAACTATTTCATTCGGTTCAGAAGGTGTTGCAGATATATTAAAATTATATTGATTAGGTTTCCGATCATGCTAGATTACAAATATCACAATTCACAGTTATTTATATATCTAAATATAATAAAAGACAAACTGCTGCTGCTGCTGCTGCTGACCAACGTGCCCTATGTTATGTTAAGTGTTATTCACACATGTAAAATACTTCTACTTACAAATACTTACATTCAAAAGAGAAAGAAAAAATGAAACTGATAAATGTAAATTATGAACAGAAGAAAGAAAAAAAAATCAAAACGTATAAGAAATCTGTTAACAGATAGATACAGAAAATTATGATAAAAACGTTTAAAGAAATTTTTTACATTTCAGTATGTATACTTTTATTTAAATACACTTACAGAACTAATAACTAACTATAATTTGTAGTTTTTATTTTTTATAAATATAATAAAAGACGCTGCTACTGTTGCAATATGTTAATGTTAAGTGTTATTCAACCATGTAACATACTTCTAATTACAAATACTTACATACAAAAGAGAAAGAAAAAATAAAACTGATAAATGTAAATTATGAACAGAAAAAAAAAAATCAAAACGTATGAGAAATCTGTTAACAGGTAAATATAATAAAAACGTACAAAGCTATTTTTTACATTTCAGTATGTATACTTTTATTTTACAGAACTAATAACTAACTACAATTTGTAGTTTTTATTTTTTATAAGAAACAAAAAATCAAAACGTATAAGAAGTCTTTAAGAAAATACATACGTCTAAATATAATAAAAGACAAACTGCTGCTACTGTTGCATTATGTTAATGTTAAGTGTTATTCACACATGTAACATACTTCTAATAACAAATCCTTACATGCAAAAGAGAAACAAAAAATTAAACTGATAAAATGTAAATTATGAACAGAAAAAAAAAAAATCAAAACGTATGAGAAATCTGTTAACAGGTAGATACAGAAATTTTTTTATAAATATCATAAAAGATGCTTCTGCTCTTTAATTATGTTAATGTTAAGTGTTATTGAAACATGTAATGTAACATACTTCTAATTACAAATTCTTACATACAAAGGAGAAAGAAAAAATGAAACTGATAAAATGTAAATTATGAACAGAAAAAAAATTCAAAACGTATGAGAAATCTGTTAACAGGTATTTACAGAAAATTTTAATAAAAACGTATAAAGAAATTTTTTACATTCAGTATGTATAATTTTATTTAAATATCACTTACAGAACTAATAACTAACTACAATTTGTAGTTTTTTTTTTTATAAATATAATAAAAGACGCTGCTGCTGTTGCATTATGTTAATGTTAAATGTTATTCACACATGTAACATACTTCTAATAACAAATACTTACATACCAAAAGAAAGAAAAAATGAAACTTATAAAATGTAAATTATGAACAGAAAAAAAAAAAATCAAAACGTATGAGAAATCTGTTAACAGGTAGATACAAAAAATTTTAATAAAAACGTATAAAGAAATTTTTTACACTTTAGTATGCATACTTCTATTTTATTATCCCTTACAAAACTAAAACAAACTATTATAATGTTAACTTAATGTTGTTAAGTTAACGAATTTCCTTTTATTGATTCAGTAGCGCAATAGCAGGAAAAAGAATATATATAAAAAGAGAAATTAAAATTATACTGTCGCCCGACAGGCTTTTTTACTAGTTTGTTAATAAAGTCTTTCTTTTTTGGAAATAGTACTTGTCTTTCATTTCATTAAAATTTTCTAAGATACCTCTATGATTTGTTTTTTCATGAGTTTCTTTTATTATTTTTAGTAAGTCGTTTTCGCTTTCAATTTCTTGAGCTAGTTTAGTACATTTAATAAATTTTACCTTACTAACGTTACAGAATAAATCTATTAATTTTCTTTGTAATATTGCAAATTTATTATCGTTTAATTCTGAATAAATTGCAGTAATACCTTTTTTTATGAACCTTCGTAGTAAATCATTTAAATAAATTTGATTTTTTAAATCGTCTTCGGATATAAAAATTTTTTTATATTTGTATAAAATTTTCGTGATATTTAATAATCGATTCACCTAGTTTAGTTATTACTAGGTGGATTTGATTAAAATATTTGTTTACTATATTTTCTACAACTGAGATGTGGTCATCCAAATTTTCGATGCCACTATGAATTGTAGCTAAATCACTTTCAATGTTAGAAGACTCATTCAATTGAAAAATGTTACTTATTTCATTTTTATCAATATTGATTATGCTAAGAAAATCAGCCACTTTATTGTCTTTTCGTTTAACATATTTCTATTTCAAAATTAAATTCATTTAATTTAATTCTTCATCTATGGAGTTTTGAATTTGGTTCTTTTAATGAATTTAACCAAACTAAAGGTTTATGATCCGTTTCTATTGTAAACCTAACACCAAAAAGATATGGTCTAAAATACTTAGTTGCCCAAACAATTGCCAAAAGTTCTTTTTCGGTAGTACTATAACGAATTTCGTGATAATTTAATGTTTTACTTGCAAATGCAATTGGGTGTCCGTTTTGTGATAAAACAGCCCCTATAGCAAAGTCACTTGCATCAGAAGTTAAGGTAAATTTTTGATTAAAATTTGGATATCTTAATATTGGATCATTACTAATGATTTCTTTAAGTTTCTCGAATGCTTGAATATATTTAGGATTGTTAATGTCAATTTTATTATCTTTCTTTAGGCAATAAGTTAGTGGTTGGGCAAATTTTAGCGTAGTCTTTAATAAACTTACGATAATATCCGGTAATACCTAAAAAGCTTTTAATAGATTTTCGAGAGTTTGGTAGTTTTAATTTTTTTATCATTTCAATTTTTTTTGGGTTTGGTTTAATTCCTTTATCTGTAAGTAAATGTCCTAAATATTCCGATTCTTTAGAAAATTAAATTTTCTTAACTTTTCAAATATTTTTCTAATTGCATTTTCATGTTCTTGTAGTAACATATTGAAAATTAGTACAACACATAAAATATACAACACAGATATGATTTATAAAGTCACGTAAAACATAATTTATCATTCTTTGGAATGTTACAGGAGCATTCTTTAATCCGAATGGCATCCTGACAAATTCGTAATGACCTTGTGGGGTCGAAAAAGCTGTTTTAGTTGATCTTTTTCATCTACAAGAATTTGATGAAATCCTTTAGCGAGATCAGTAGTAGAAAAATATTGGGCTTTACCTAATTTATCAAAAAGAGATTCAATATTAGGAATAGGAAATTTATCTTTAATAGTAATCTCATTAAATTTCCTATAATCTACGACTATTCTCCATTTTTGTTTTCCTGATTGATCTAGTTTCTTGGGAACTACCCAGATAGGTGAATTATAAGGAGAGTAACTATGTTTTAATATTCCTTGAGATAACATTTCGGAAATTTGTTTTTCCACCTCATGTTCATGAATCTTAGGAAATCTATAAATTTTTGAATAGATAGGATAACTATTTTTTGGGATAATTTGATGTTTAATACAATTAATATTGGTTAAGGTCTGACCCTCTTGATAGAAAAGATCTTTATTTTCTGTTATAATTTTTTTTTTTATATTTTATTTTCTTCATTAGTGGTTTGTTTTTATAAAATCAAATATATTTGTTTTTAAATCTAACGAATTCAATTTATAAGCGTCATTATAAGGACAAGCATTTTTAAGTTTTGTTATTTTTCCCATTATTTCGATAGTTTCTTTTTAAAAGTCTATTTTTGCTCCTACGGCTTTCAATACGTTTTGTCCTATAATCGCGTCAAATTGTCTATTATTAAGTTTTAATACTTTCCAAAGAATTTGCGCTGAATGATTAAATTCTATTGGAACGTCAGCAGTTAATGTATGAAAAATTTTTTTAGAACCGAATAATGTAAGAATTTTTAAGGGATTTTTCAATTTTTCTTTTTTTATTTCGGGGAATAAGGTTTCATTGATAACTGATGTTGTAGCACCTGTATCAATCAAACAATTTATTTTTTTATTATTAATAGTAAATTGAACTATTGGTATATTTGTTTCCGAGGCACTGAATGAAAATTTTTTTCAGAATGCTCATTTTGATTATCTAAAACAACATTGTTAAGATTAGCATCATAAGTATCCATTGGCTCTGTAGGTTGATTATAATTATTATTTGTAAAATTTCCGCTATTATTACGACGGAATCTACATTGCCCTGAATTGTTAAAATTAGAATTATTTCTATTAAAATTATTATTGGGATTATTGTTAAAATTATTATTATGACGTTGAAAGTTATTGGATTGATAGTGATTAGAACTATTGGTAAATTATTATTATGACGTGAAAAATTATTAGAATGATAGTGATTGGAATTATTATTGTAATTATTATTCATAAAATTTCTTGAGTGATTGCTATTTAAATTTCTATTATAATTATTGTTTAAATTAAAATTAGTATTAGGACGATTATTATTGTTTTTATTTCTATTATTACGCGAAAAATTTTGATTTTTATTAAAATTATAATTATTATTGTTAATGGAAATACCAGTAAACATTTAACATATTTTGAAATATAATGCTGCAGCTTTAAATTTTGTATATTGGTAAAAAAAAATTTGATCAGGTATTCAAGTTGAAGGTGTTTAAAAATAGCAAAATTTCAATTCTCGGGCCCTTATAGCTCCTAAACAGGGTACGTGACAAAAAACTTTTGTTCACGGACTCCAACTAATTTCTGAGAAGATATTTGGGACCAAAAATTTTTCAGAAATTGAGTTTTGCATAATGTTAAATTTTAGTACCAAATGGCAACGGATAATATTTGCCTTTTAAAGATTTATAAAGTTTAAATCAGCTGTCTTTTGCGTTTCCAGATTGGGGTTAGAATTGGTTAATTCTCATATTTTATATTTATGATATGTAATTTTGAGCACTTCTGTTATCAATAAGTATTATAATCATGATTCTCCTATTATCTGTGACACTAATTTTCATTAAAGTCAAATTTATTCGAAAGAAATATTAATTTGTGATAATATATATATATATGGGTTTATATAATTTGATTGTTTTTAGTGTAAAATGAAAAATTAATGCTTTTTGAAAATTTAAAATAATATAAATTCCCAGTATATGTACCTATTAGAAAAGCTTACAAATGCCAAATTTGCTATAAATGCATTTCTAAAATACAATGACAAATGTAGAACTTTTCATATAATTCATTCAAATATAAAAATTAACTTTATATATATGCAGCAAGTACCTTTGAACACAATTTAGGTGCCGTACGCAATTAACTAATTATATAGTACCTATGGTTATAATTCTATAAAAATTGGATATAATAAAAATTAAAATAAGATAATATTTTTAGAAAAATTTTGTTTTTAATTTTATAACATAAAATTACATAATATGTTTTATATAATATTTAAAACTATTAAATAAGAAAGCAAAGGGAAAGTGAGCTCGTGTTCCAAATTTCAGGTTTCAATATATCGTTATTAATTTAAGGCACCACGTTTGTTTCAATTTACTATTTTTATTAATTTCGAAGATATGCTTTAAATTCTTCGGAGTTGTATTTGTGGTCCCCGAACCACTAATCCAATTGGTCCCAAGTTTCAAGAAGAAATAGGAAGAGTCTATTTTATACCAAATTTGGAGGTTCGATTTTTATTGTTTTACAACTTTGCCATGTGTCATATTTTTGTTTAGGATAAATCAAACAATTTGTTTTTAGTAATATACTGTACACGAGCCTTGCTCTTTTAGATAAAATAAATAAATAAAAATAAAAAAAAATTATTCTCGTTTGGCGTCAATTCAACCAAAAGCTTCTAGGATCCCAACCTACAAACCTATCTCGGCGGTACCGACATAGTTTCATCACTTGTAACCTACAATATAAATTGCATCAAGATAGCGTCATTAGTTGTTGAATTATCGTGATTTTTTATTTATGTTCTTTACCCCTTGGAACGGTTAAAAGGTCAACAATACGAATCAATGTGCCTATCTTGTCCGTACGCAATCCCGCCGAACTTTCAGTACTAGTAAACTACAATTAAAATTTATTCAAGATAGCTTCATTAGTTTTTGAGTTATCGAACCTAAAAGATGACGGACGAGCAAAAGGACGGACCGGCGGAAAAACATGGCTAAATCGATTCAGGAGGTCATCCAACGATCTCACCCAATTTCATACAACTTGCATTAAGTTCAAAGAGTGTAAACAAAGTTTCTGCTCGACTTCTAAAGAATTGAAAAAGCTTATTGCGAGTTAAGTATGTCTTTTTAGACATAAAAAAAAATAACAAATTTTTATTTTAAATTAACTAAACCTTTTATTTGAATTGATTATTGAATTTTACAGGTCTTTTAAATGTTAAAAATGCAATGGTAATCAAATTATTAATGTGGGAAAATTATTAATGTGCGATTTCGCCAATATGCAATCCCCACTGTACTTTCTCCATTATTTTTTGAGTTATCGTGCCTACGGACGGACGAAAGGACATGGCTATATCGACTCAGGAGGTCACGCTGATCACAAATATATATACTTCTTCATATCTTGCTCGCTTCCTTTAGGTAGTTACAAACACCATACCAAAGTTATTATATCTTTTTCCTAATTGTATAGTATAGGGTATAAAAAATATTGCATAACTAAATTTAATTTAACATAAATATCAAATTTCAACTATTCTAAATAGTATATTCCATTTGAAATGATTGAATTTAATTAATAACTAAAAAATTACTTTGTAAACATTTTGTATTCAAAATTAATTAAAAACTAGCAAGAGTGTAGTAGAGTAGACTGTGTCACTTCTGGGATACCCGTATGACCGTAACATATACATTATATCATCCGGTTAATTACTTTTGGCAAAATTTTAAACATACAGCTTTATTAAGTGTAGTGGAATACTCATATAAAAGAAGAATAACTGTATGGCAGCTACTCGAACCCTCTGCAGTGGACCAACCAAATCTTCCAGTAACTTTGTCCATTACAGTAAACTATTTTTGGCAATATTTCAGTTTCCCAGTTTCAATAGGTATAGACTAATGCTCATATAAAATAAGAAGTTGTATGGCCGTTGCTTGAACCCATGGACCAAAATGGCTAGATTTAAAAACCGATGACTACTATTGCAAAAAATATAATTTGCGAAAATATCAAGATCCTAGCTCCTTTATTTTTTGAGTTATCGTGCGGACGGACGGACATAAAAAGCTAAATCGATTTATTTTTGATTCTGATCCGTTCCATGCACTTTAGTCTATATCTACGCCCCCTCCTTCTCTGCGTCGCAAACGTAATGGCAAATTAAGTATACCCTTTTGACAAATAGTCATACGGATATAATAAAATTTAGTTCAGGTTGCAAGATAGCTTGTATTTGTTGAACTTCAGTAAAGTTACAATTTGCTGGTTGATTTTGTAGTAGATTATATATGCAGGAACGGTTGTTTTCTTAAAAAGATGATTCTTCACAAATATATATGCTTGCGCTCTTAGTGCATGGTTTTCGAAGAATTGAATAATATAGGAATTATATAAGACATAGGGTTTTGGAATTTGTTAGTTTATTATTATTTGTGGGTAATGTGAATATATGAAAAATATTACAGTTATGTTTATATTTGAGTCATTGAAATATGCTTGTAAATCTAATAATTCGTATATATGTTCGTCGGATCTAATATCAATTGATTGATTTCTGAAGTTTTCTTAAATTATAGTTAATTCTTGAGGATTTAAATTTGGTTTTTGATATATTTAGTTGTGCTAACATTATAGCTTCACCCAAATTAATTGAGTGGTTATTCAAAAGGTCAATGTTATAGATCATCTGTCTTAAATCTTGTGCTTGTTTCATAAAACTTTTACTTGTTATTATACTATTCTGTTGGTTGTTTAAATAAGTTTGAATTACTTCTTGTTCTTGGTTTATTTGATTTGTAATATTTTCAAAACGTTCCATCATTTGGTGATTTATGATAAAATTGACTGAATGTTGAATTCATTTAATGGTCTTGTGGCTATTAGTATATTGTTTTGTGATGTTTCTGATTCAGATTCGTGAAGATTAGTTTCGTCTATTATTTTAGTGTGGCTCAATGCGTTTGCATTTGAATTTGCGTAAGCCTTTTTTATAAACGATTTTATATTCATATTCTTCCAACTTTTACCGCCATCGGACTAGTCTTGAATTGGGCTCTTTTAGATTCATAAGCCAAATAAGTGGCTTATGGTCAGTTACAATCGTAAATTTATTTTCAAAAAGATATGGGCGGAAATAGTTTACGGCTCAAACGATAGCCAATAATTCTTTTTCGATAACAGAATAGTTAATATCTGATGTTGTTAATGTCCTACTCGCATAACATTTAGGCTTGTCGTTTCCAGTTTCTCCTTGTGAAAGTACGGCGCCGACAGCATCTGTTGTTAACACAAATGGTTTTGAGAAATCACGATATTGTATTATCAGATCATATATGAGAAGATCTTTACACATTAAACCGGTTTTTATATAACTTCCAGTTAATTCTACCTTTTTTCAGGCATTCGGTCAAAAGTTTCGTTAGTCGAGCAAAGTCCTCTATGAGCATTCTATAATAACCTAGTAAACCAAGAAACGATTTTATTTCTTCAGGATTTTTCGGTATTAGAAAGTCGTATCATATCACGAGAATGTTTCATTATGAATTTCATTTTGGTTAAAAGCGGTAACTATTTTAATTGGTTTTGTCTGTTTTACAAATTTGGGATTATAAGTTCGGGATTTAAAAAAGCTGAGGAAGCATCCTTATCGATTAAAAACTTAAGCGGTCTTTTTATGGTACTAAGGGTAATATTTATGCTTGTCAAGGCACTTGTATAAAAATTTGAGTCATCTACTATGATAACGGCATCAGGGACTCTTAAGAGAATTAAAAATAGAACTTACGTCATTATTATTAGGTGGATTAGCCATTTCGGAAAATGAATTTAAAGATTCGGTTAAACTTGAAAAACTGATATTTGCAACTTTATTCGGACAAAAGAGGTTAGACAGTCCTCTTCTAATTTGATATTGGACAATTTTCTATATTTTTTTTGTATCAGACAATTGCTTAAATCAAGCATCAGTAAATGTTGCTCACTTAGTAAGCCATAACAATAAATTGAAAGTTATCATTTACAAGGATTCGTGTGTTAGTAAATGATGCTACTCAACTATTAAACTATAAAATGCAGTTAAGTTATTGTATTAAGTTATCACAATAAAAGAAAATAAACTTAAAATTCATGCCAACAACACTGAGTCTAGCATTACAAATGCAAGTTAATTTATGAATGCTAGATGAGTCATACTAACTACGAGAACTACTCATGCTTGCGTAAAGTCTGGCTCTAAATATTAATTTGTTAACGTTAGTATTAAAGAGCTCAGACCTTAATTTAGTCTCTCGAATTTCTCATTTTCCCTAAAGCTAATTTGTTCATGAATAACAGGTGAATTAATTTCACCGCGAACAATTTGCTAAACAAATCCGCCACCGGAACGGCGTGATTGAAGGTAGTTCATATAAATAAGGAGAAGTTTAGCTTCATATGGGGGAATACGTATTGGATCTGCCCAAGCAAGATCGCGTAGAGCGAAACCAAGAATTTTTTTTGTGAGCAAAATTAATTCAGATCATACTGCAACAATTCACAATCCCGAGATGAGGTTATAGTTTTACAGATTTTGGTAGCGTCAACAAAACTAAGGAGATAGGAGTGGGATAGACTTACGGGACTGTCATTGGTCGAAACTATGAAAATTAGGGGCCTAGATGGCTTTCCAGCGGGACTCCTGAGTTAGCGACGTCACTGAAGTTGTAGGTCTAAAAAGGACTTGGTAAGACCTATATGACAGATATGATGAAAGCCATTTTAGGCTATGATTAGAAAATCTTAATACTTTATGCTTTTCTAGAATAATTTTATAAGGGATCAGGTCGAAGGCCTTACTGATATCAGTGAATACCACGTCCACCTGTTTTTTGCTTCCATGATTTTTAATGTATCAGAAACAAATTCCGTTAGATTGGTAATCGTAGACTTACCCTTTTGAAAGCCATGCTGTTCTGGCGGTAAGTCTAATTGTAAATAAGAATGAAATAATTATAAATGAAAATAAATATTGTTATAAAAGCAATAATGATAATGTTGCAATTTATCATATTAATAATAATGTTAGTATAAATAAATGTAAATCTAATAAAGAAAAACAAAATAGTAGCATACTTAATTATCTTCCAAAATTTTGGTCAAGAAAAGGCACTAAAATTGAAATTGATCAGAATAAAAAAATTTCCGGTAATTATAATAGAAATATAATAGAAATAATAATTAAAGTAAAGCAGATACAAATTTCTTATATATGCCTCAAATGTAAAACTTACAAAAAAAGCAATTGAAAGTGGTGATAAAGTATATGTACTATACAGATTAAGAGATCACAGAATATATAGCAACGTATATATTTATCATATTTTTATGATCAAGCTGATATTTGTTATAACACAAACAAATGTCAAAATACTAATCGATCAAGAATAATTACCAACAGATTATAAAGAACTACGTACAATTTATTATAAATATCATCAAAATATCGGAGTCGCTCATGAGGATGTTATAAAGGATCTAAAAGCGTATAGAAACCACATTGATAATTAATATCGAGAGTATCTTCAGAAAACATGAGAAAACTGGCAAAATTATATGATAAACATTCGATAATGATCAATCACCAAAATATAATAAAACAAATAGAGAATCTAAATATTTTATACTTAAATATCTGTAGCATAAGAAATAAAATATTAGAACTAGAAGTTTTAAACACAGAACACAAGGATATTGATATAGTAGTACTTACAGAGGTATGGATATTTGACAACGAAATTGATATACATAATATTCCCAAATTTAAAGCGGTTTATGACTGCAGAAAAGAAAAAAGGGGAGGAGGTACAGCAATTTTTTAAAGAATAACATACCTTTTAATGTAGTATTTAAGGATGAAAGATATAATTATATGGTAATTGAAATCCTAAACTCTCTAACTAAGCTGCTCAATAGTGTAATATTTTCTTACGCAATTCCAACTCCTTAATTAGTATTCCAGGAGGCCAACTATTGTGATTTATTATGAATTGAAATAAATTAACAGGAATACTTATTTTAAAAGATGAGAACCGTTTAGTTGCTATCTTGAAGATCGAATCACCATCTCGAATACAATCAATATTGGCCATGTTCGATAGGTGGTGATAAATATCACAAGGTTCTGTATTCGGATGTAAACGAGAGACAAATATGAACGTGTTATGGGGAACTATTTGTATGTTGGAGGAATTACAAGTAGTACTATTACCATTAACACCTGGTAGACCACCGCTATTGTTATTATTAGAATTATTATTATTATTCTTATTATTATTATTTTTCTTATTATAATTATTATTAATATTATTAAAATAGTTATGATTATTTATTTATTTATTTATTTATTTGACTCATGCTTAACTCAAACACGTTACAAATTTTTTTACTTAAAACTAACAAAGTGTAATAAAAGATATTAAATATTACAAAACTAATTAATGCAAAACTAAATTTATATAAAAAAAATCATGCAAAAAAAAAAAGGAAAATAGAATATTCAATTAAAATAAGAAACAAAATTCATTAACAATATTCGTTATAATAATAATTAAAGGTTTAACAAAAAACAAAATTATTAAACAAATTTAAGAATAAAATTGAATATGAATAATAAAAAAAAAATAAACAAAAATCAATAAATAAACTAAAGATAATCCCAAAATTTTAACGATGCAAATATAAATCTTTCTTTAAAGTAAATTTGGTTAGTTGAAGGTTAATACAGTGTTTATATTTATTGCATAAAGCCATCATTCTGTTAAGAGGTTCGTATTTACCATAATTGGTACGGTGAAACTGAAGATAAAACATGTTATGTGTCCTTAATCTAGAAACTGGACAGAAAACTACCCTATCAAGTAATTCCTTAGAAATAATTTTGCCTTTGAGTAATTCTGTTAAAAATATTATATCAGCAACCTCACGACGTTTTTCAAGAGTGTTATGATTTAATAAATTTAGCCGATGCTCGTACGGAGGGAGACTGAACGGATTTTCCCAGGGCAGATGACGAAAAGCAAATCTAAGAAATTTCTTTTGGACAGATTCAATCCTATTAACATGGACTCTATAAAATGGATTCCATACCTGGCTGACATATTCCAAATTGGGTCTTACCAAGCAAGTATAAAGAGAATTAAGAACATAGGGGTCTTCAAATTCTCTTGCCCAACGCTTTATAAAACCCAGCATAGAATTTGCTTTATTTAATATATAGGTATAATGAAGTTGAAATGAGAGTTTACTATCAAAAAATACTCCCAAATCTTTAATTGAAGCAACAGATAAAATAGTTTGGTTATTAAAAGAATAAGTACATGATAATTGATTTAAACGACGCGTAAAAGAAATAAAATCACATTTAGTTATGTTAAGAAGAAGGTTATTATTAACACACCAGTTATGAAAACGGTTTAAATCATCTTGTAAAGCTAACGAATCATCTAATGATTTAATTTTTTTAAAAATTTTCATATCATATCCATATATTTTAATGTGACTATTGTAAATTAATGAAGTAACATCATTTATCGAAATAATGAACAATAAAGGGTTAAGATGACTACCCTGAGGAACCCCGGTGAAAGCCAAAAATGGGGTCGAAATTATAGATCTAAATAGAATGGAATAACTTCGATCTGAAAGAAATGAGGAAATCCAATTTATAAAGTATGAGGGAAAGCCTAATTTTCTTAACTTAAAAATGATAACATTATGGGGAAGAAGATCGAATGCTTTACTGAAGTCGGTGTAAATTACATCAGTTTGAAAGCCATCCTCCATATTTTAAAAAAAAATTGATGTTGCCTCAACAAGGCTAGTAACGGTAGACTTATTTTTCACAAAGGCATGTTGATATGGTGATAAGAAGGTGACGGAGTGATCATAAATAGAATCAAAAACAATTAATTCAAGAAGTTTTGGAATCGAGGATAGTTTTGCTATCGGTCGGTCGATTAGTAATGTCATTTTTATGATCTTTCTTATGAATAGGTCTAATAAAAGCACTTTTCCAAATAGATGGAAAAACCCCAGTAGCTAACGAGCAATTAAATATTGTGGAAAGTGGGCCAGCCAAAGAGACAGCGCA
The DNA here is from genome assembly GCA_963082915.1 of Dolichopus griseipennis. Lineage (NCBI taxonomy): Eukaryota > Metazoa > Arthropoda > Insecta > Diptera > Dolichopodidae > Dolichopus > Dolichopus griseipennis. The sequence continues at coordinate 193,636,390 of OY720441.1, read as the reverse complement.
TTTTTTTAAAAATAAGTTAGGGATACCATCACTTCCAGGACTTGGATTATCATCAATTTTATTTATGTAATTCAATACCATGTTAGAGTCTATATTAATATTTGTAAGTGTAGTTTTCGGAAAATTGTCAAGGTGAGAGAAATTTGCTTCATTTACAGAAAAAGTTGAAGTAGAGTAACTAGAAGAAAAGAATTCACGAAAAAATTCGCAAATGATTTTGCAGTCATTACTAACAGAATTTTTATAATTGAAAAAGGTTGGATATTGATCACTTTTTCTTTTAGAGTTTACAAATTTCCAAAATTGTTTTGGATTGGCTTTGATATTCGATGACATATTACGAACATAATTTGAATAAAAAAATTTAAATTCATTAAACAGAGTAAGAAAATAGTTATAGTCAAAATTCAATTTACTTTTGACAAATTTACGCCAAGCTTTATTTTTTTTATTTTTTAATGTTTTGAGATTTTTATTAAACCAGGGTGGGCTGGATGCATTCGTAGTATCAACTACAGAGGAACAAATTGAGAAATAGAAGACCGAATAATTCCATAGAAGTTATTAACAGAATCATTTAAATTAGAAGAAGGAATAAATGAAAAATTATAAGAGGTCAAAAAATTATTAATATCATCAAAATTGGCTTTTACAAAATTAAAACGATGTGATAAAGTAGATTCAACTTTCGCAGGGGGAAAAGAAGAAAAGGAAAAACAAATAGTATAACAAATAATTATGATTATTATTAGTATTATTATTATTATAATTATTATTATTATTTTTAATATTATTATAACCATGATTATGATTATTATTATTATGATTATTATTATTATGATTATTATTGTTATTATTATTATCGTTATAATAATCATGATTCTGATTATTATATCAGAATTATCGTTATATATTATTATTATTATCGTTATATATATTATTATTATATTTATATTACTACGATAATTTGTACTATTTTTGTTGTTCAACGAACTATTATTATTATTGTTATTGGTTCTTCTTTTATTGTTAACTTTACTTTAAGTATTATTTTTTTTAGTTCTTATATTTCTACTGCTATTAACTTTATAATTATTATTATTACTATTAATATAATATTATAATATAATACTACTTATATTAATTATATCATTACTATCATTACTTTCGTTATTACTACTTGGCACAATATCTGAAAACAGTGGGTTATGCCATTTCAGACATTCACAAATCAATATCATTTTTTGCGGAAAAAATTGATATAACAATTAATGAGAATGCAGTTTTAAAAAAAGAAAACCAAAAATTAAGTAAGAGAGTAAGTTATATTGAGGATTATACTAAGTCTTTGGAAGAAAAAATTAATAAATTAGAAGTAATAACAGATGAATCGAAACAGCTTGAAAGGAAAAATGATATTGTGATTGCCGGGCTACCAACAGGAATCGATATGAGCATCTCAAATGTTAAGGACTCAATATTAAAAATATCTCAACACCTAAATTCCACTTTAACAGAAGATAAAATATTTTTTTTAAAGAAAAACCAAAAATAAATTATGTATACTGAAGCTGAGATCCGAAGCAACAAAAATGGAACTTATGGGCAAAAAAAAACGACACAAACGTCTGTATTCCAGTGTATTGAACTTGGGAGGTGAAGGAAACCGCGAAATATTTTTTCGTCACCATCTGTCACCACTGCAATCAAAGCTTTACTACATTGCAAGGCAATTTAAAACATCACATAATTTTCAATACATGTGGTTCAATAATAATCAAATACTACTGCGGCAGAATGCTACAAGTAAGGTGTACAATATTAACTCATATAACGATATTGAAAAAATTAAAAACACAATTAATATTAAGTAAAATTTTTTTATTAAATGAATTTCTAGTTATTCTTAATAATTCAACTAACACATTAATATACACATATAAACATTTTTTTTTAATCATATTACTTAAATTTTTTACATATTTTATATTTTTTTCCTCGTTAAATTATTCAATTAATTCATATAACCTAAGTTATACTAAATTCAAATTTTTAATTTTAGCATTAATATACACATACAAAAATTTATTTTGACTCATATTAGTAAGAATTCTTGAATATTTTATATTTTTATTTTCGCTAAATTATTTACATAACCTTAATTATGTTAATAACATATATATTTTAATTTTAATCAACTACTACACAAAAAACTCTCTTTATAACCTTTTTATTTACATTTTACTTAAAATTTTTACATTTATTTGAAATAATTCGTATAACTAAGGTTATACTAAATATAAATACGAATTTCTAATTTTAGCATTAATACACACATACATAAATTTATTTTTATTCATATTACTTAAAGTTTTTACATATTTAATATCTTTTTCTTTGCAAAATTATCTACATAATCTTAATTATGTTAATTACATATATTTAATTTTAAACAACCACTACACAAAAAGCTTACTTCATAACCATCTTATTTACATTTTATACAAATTTTTTCTTTTCATTTTAATTAACTTATATAACCTAAATTACACTAAATACAATTTTTTAATCTTAACATTAACATACACACGAAAAAATTTATTTTTATTTTTATACAATCAACAAAATATTTATATCACTTTAAATAACACAAAACCCAAAATATTAATTTTACATAAAATTAACAAAACAAACAATTTTTTTTTATACATACAATTTTTAACATTATGTATTTACTTTCTAATTGAAAACAAGCTACATATCAAAAATGACATTTACTGTTTACAAAATGCAAACAGATGATTTCATAAACGTCCAAGATGACATTAATGTTGAATACGTTTTAGGGTTGAACAAAAAGAAGTGTGGTGAATATAAAAATAACTTAAATGTTTGTACTTAAATATTCAAAGTTTAAGAAATAATCTCAATAATTTGAAAATATTTCTCAATTCTTTTTCGTGTGAAATACATGTGGTTGTATTAACTGAAATTTGGTTACATAAATCTGAAAACAAATTTTTTAATTTAGAAGGTTTCACTCCATACTTCTCAAATCGAGAAAAATCGTATGGGGGTGTAGCAATCTATATAAGTGATAAAATTAGCAGTAGTATAAATTGTGAATTCGAGTTTGAGAAATCAAATGTTTTGTGGGTCAAACTATTAAAACATAATATTAACATTATAGGCATTTATAAATCTTGTGATATTCATTTTATAAATATAAAAGGAAATATAATAACGATCCGTATGAAACTAAGTTATACAATTTTTATAAAAAGAAAGTAGAAAATTTAATAGTTGAAGCCAAAAAGATATATTGTACTGACCAAATTGCTCGAGATCCAAGTAATTGCAAAAAATTATGGGACCTATACAAAAAAATAATGTACAATAAAGATCCCCAAGCCTCCTCCTGCCAACTAAAGGTTCTAAATATAGGTAACAAAAATCTGAAAAATGAAACGGACATAGCTGAAGCAACGAATAATTTCTTTATCAATGTGACCAAAGAGATTAATGTCTGTCAACAACCTATAGACACCGTGTACATAAACAACTTCACACAAACACCGAATGTAAGCTTCCATTTAACGCCCACAAACCAACTAGAAGTAGACTCAGTTATCGATAATCTTGGACTAACAGTTGCCACAGGTCATGATAACATTTCCGCCAAATTTGTTAAAAAATATAAAGAAAGGCTATCTCCAATCTTAGTTCACTTCATAAACATCTCTTTTCCTACATTTATCTTTCCAAATTCACTAAAGACAGCAATAGTTACGCCTATTTACAAGAATGGTGACTCAGCTGACTTAACTAACTATCGTCCAATCTCTGTGCTAAGCTGTTTCTCGAAGATTTTTGAAACCGTAGTAAAAAACCGGTTAGATAACTTTATTGAAACAAACCAAATTTTAAGTTGTAAGCAGTTTGGCTTAGAAAACAAATCAAATACTACAGCGGCGTGCCTAAGTCTAACCGACTTTATCTCCAAAAAAATGGATGACGGTAAATTTGTTGGCTGCCTTTTCTTGGACCTGCAAAAAGCATTTGATTGCGTGGACCACAAAATACTGTTACTAAAACTTTCAAAGATTGATGTTAATACTAACGAACAAATGTACTTCGAATCTTATTTAACGAAACGTAGTCAAAAAGTGCGTAGAAATAACACGCTTAGTGAATCAAAAGAAATGATAAAAGGTGTGCCACAAGGTTCAATTCTGGGGCCCCTTTTATTCAAGCTATACATAAACGATCTTGCAAATATAAATCTGAAAGGCACAATTCAACTATATGCGGATGACGCTGTAGTTAAATATGCAAAAGGTGACGAGAATGAATTAAGGAATGACATTAAATCAGACCTGAATTCTATTGAACAATGGCTCACAAAACACAAATTACTTTTAAATGTTAAAAAAACTAAAATCATATTGTTCGAAAACAGAAAATTTTCAGATATTAATTTTTATATAAATGGAAGTATAATCGAAATTGTGAGAAATTTTAATTATTTAGGACTATTATTAGATAGAAAAATGAAGTGGAATGACCACATTGATCAGCTCATAAAAAAAATTACGCCATATGCTTTTATCATAAAAAGACTTCGGAGGTATTTCTCTAAAGATGTACTAAAACAAATATACTTCTCTTATATTATATCAAACTTGATTTATTTAAATCCCATATGGAACAAAGCTTCAATGACTTTATTAAATAAAATAGATATCATTCATAAAAAAGTCATCAAAACTATCCACAATTACCCACTACTTTATCCTACTAGTAATTTGTACGATAATCAATACATCAGTTTTACGAATATATGCAAAATAATGTATTTGATAGCATTTAAGATTACAAATAATGAAATTAAACATAATTTTTTACTAAACAGAATGATCGATATACATAACTACAATACCAGAAACAAAACCAATTTTTACTTATCACTCTTTAAAACAAGAAACCAACAGAATAACTGCTTATATAATTGTCTCAAACTATACAACGAACTTCCTAATGAATTAAAGCTTATTGAAAACTTATATTCCTTCAAAAAAAGAGTTAAAGAGTACATCATTCATCAATAATTTTATATTTAATAATCTATGTAGTTAATAATTTATATAGGTAGTCAAGAATTCTTCACTTCGTATTCGGCTTTATCATAACGTATTCGGCTTATGTTTTCTTATTGGTAAATGGTCTGCATAAAAGTGGTTAGATTAAATTATATTAAATTAAGTAATTGATAAATTAGATTAATTGTAAAATATTTAAGAATTTTTGTAAAAGTCTATATAATCTTCTTTTAAACTAATATGAAATTTTTATTATTGTTTTATTTTATTTTACTATTTTAATTTTTTTTTTTTTTTTTTTGTAAATAACTTGTCTGTATATTGGCACATATTTATTATTTAAAATTATTGGATCAGAAAGTGTAAACTATGATCGACACAAATGAAATTTAACTGTTATATATAATGTGCAATAATTACATATAGGAATATATTGTAATTTTGTTTACTTTTTTCTAGTATAAGATAATTGTTTTAGAATTTAAGAATTTTTTTTATATTTATACGAAAAATAATGAATTTTTAATAAAGAAAAAAAAAAAAAAAAAAAATTTGTTTATTTAATTGCTTGTTTGTCCAGGATTCACGTAGTACGAGGGTGCAATGAAGCTTTCTCAATGTTTTTGATGTCGAATCAAAACGGTTTGACCCATTGGCTTGAAATTTTTTTACAAATGTTCCTCTTAGCAACCGGAATTAGTTGTATAAATTTGGTTGGAATGAATTAAACCAGGCCCGGCGGGCTTCCAAAAAATTTGTTGTTCTGATTTGTGTCCAATTATGCAGGTTGATTTTGTAGTCCAAAAGAGAGGCTACAAAAAGTTTTAGTTACGTTCGATTAACCCGTTTTCCACGACGACACCATGATGTTTTCAATAAATTTTATTTGATTAAACGATTAAAAAAATTTGATTGAAAATTTTTGTTCCAGCATTATTTTTTTTTTATTTTTTTTTTTTATTTATTTAATTCAGTAGTTTATATCTTACAACAATAATTTTATTGTGTGTTATAATTTGTTTTCTAAAGACCCTAGCCTTAGCCTTTTGATCACATTGTTTTCTTAGTATAATTATTACAATTCAACGTAATCATAAAAAAAAATTATACCAAAATAGAATGAAACAAGTAAAGAAACAATCAGTCGGTGCAACCGACTTAGAAATACCCTACACCTATTTGGTTCCAATTTAATGACATATCCATAAGTCATTTTAACGCCATAAAAGCTGTTATTAATTTTATTGTAAGACATAGCTAACCAAATTAACATTATAATACTAAAAACATTTTCTAATTACACTATCTCTTAAAAAATATTACAAATTCTTACTAATTTATTTATTTAAAAATATTAAAAAACAAAAAACTTGTTATAAATGAAAATATATTTATTCCACTTCAATTACAAAATGAAAAAATTCTAGTTATCAAATTTTTTGATAAAAATCTGATCAAAGCATAATATATATAATAACCCAAATTTTTCAAAATTGCAATTATTTTAAATGGCTAGTTAATATACCTAATAGAAAAGCTTATACGCAAAATATGCAATAAATGTACAATACTAAAATACAATTACTAATTTACATCTTTTCATACAATTCATTGAAATATAAAAATAAATTTTACATAAATGCAGCAAGTTCCTTTGAAGAAAGCTGAACCACTACAATTAAGACTAAATTTCGGGAACACATATGATATGATTTCTATTCTTTGGCTTCGAAATTGTACTCGTTCGGCCTCAAATCGATCAAAAGCTTCTAGAATCCGAACTCATTGACCAAACTCGACCAGAACCAATTCCAATGGTACTTTCATTACTAGTAACCTAAAGTTTAAATTTCATCAAAAAAGCGGCATTATTTTTTGAGTTATGGTGTTTTTAAGATATATGTTTGTTAGCCCTTGAACTTTTCAAAGGTTGCAGAACCCGAAACCATGGTACGATTTCGCCCATATGCAGTCCCCGTCATACTTTAAATACTAGTTAATCCTTGTACACAATTGGAACGTTCTATCTTAATTTTAAGTTACTAGTTTTATTAATTTCGAAGATAAACTTTTACACATTGGGAGGTCTAAGAAAGCTTTTCTATTTGGTATATTAACTAGCCATTTAAAATAATTGCAATTTTGAAAAATTTGGATTATTAAATATATTATGCTTTGATTAGCTTTTTATCACAAAATTTAATAACTAGAATTTTTTCATTTTGTAATTGAATTGAAATAAATATATTTTCATTTATAACAAGTTTTTTTGTTTTTTAATATTTTTAAATAAATAAATTAGTAAGAATTTGTAATATTTTTTAAGAGATAGTGTAATTAGAAAATGTTTTTATTATAAAGTTAATTTGGTTAGCTATGTCTTACAATCAAATTAATAACAGCTTTTATTGTGTTAAAATAACTTATGGATATGTCATTAAATTTGAACCAAATAGGTGTAGGGTATTTCTAAGTCGGTTGCACCGACTGACTGTTTCTTTACTTGTTTTATTTAAAATTCAATTCACTATTTATATTTAATTTAGGTATTTCACATAATTAGACAAATTAAAATTTACATAATTCAATTAATTACTTACGTGCCTTTCAATTATAAATTCTGTTATTTTTCTTTTAAACTCTAGCATATTACTAATTAATTTATATTCATTGGGTAACTCATTGTATAATTTTTGGCAATTATAAAGGCAGTTTTTTTTTTACCTTTCGGTTTTGAAAAGAGTGATATAAAAATTTTACTTGTTTCGAGTGTTATGGTTATGTATATCAATCATTCTATTTAATAGAAAATTATGTTTAATGAAATTGTTAATAATTTTAAAAGCAATAGTATATAACTCACGTGTGCAAATACAGTCCGTTTCAATATTATTTGCACACAACAAATTTAGTTGGAATGTTTATGAACTTAAATAAAAATCTTCTACAATTATTATCAAATTGAACTCAAATTTTATTTATAAATTCTGTACTATTTTTTTAACAATTCAAAAAAAGAACAACAAAAAAAAGTTTAAAAACAAAACAAAAATTTCATAATTATTTGCACACGTGTTTATCGTTTCAATATTATTTATTTAAAAAATTGAAAAAGTCGAAAATCTGTAAAAAAAAAAGTGTTAGTAGGTTCAATATTATACAGTCAGTGTATTTAAGAATTACCTAATATTTTGTATTGCCTCCCTTTCCAGCAATTACTTCTTGGAGGCGTTTCGGCATGGAGTCTACTAAATTTCTTAACTTTTGAGGGTCAATTTGATTCCAAGCCTTCAAAGCATCAGCATGTGCCTCTTCTTTGGATTTTCCCATTTTTTGAGGAATAATAGACTTCATTTTATGCCAAACATTTCGATAATGTTCAGATCAGGACTCTGTGGAGGCCATTTTAACACATTTTGTTCAACACCAGATAAAAATTGCGTTATGCATCGTACTGTGTGAATAGGCATTGTCATGTTGCAAAATGAAGCCTTGGTCAATCAATCTGGTACCCGCAATAAGTGCAATATCATTCAAAAGATGCAAATAATGAGCTGTGTTCATCTTTTCCGAGCGTGCAATAAGAGGACCAAGACCATTATAAGCAACACATCCCCACATAATGATTTTTCCTCCATTTGAATGTCGTGTAGGAATATTTACAGCTCTTTTTTTCTTTTCACTTGGGTGGGAGTAATAAAAATGTTTGCCATAGGTTCCATCTAATGAAACAGCAGTTTCGTCCGTCCACAATATGCGCCTCCAAAATTCTTTTGGTTTATCTTTATGTTCTAAAGCAAATTCGAGCCGAAGTCTTTGATTTTTTGGAGAAATGTAAGGCTGTTTTCGATACACATACGCTTTAATTTTCTTTTCTTTTAACCCTCTCCAAACTGTGGTTTTGCTAATTTCTTTCCTTTTATTACGATTAACATTTTTTTGAATGTTTCTCAAACTTTCGGTCGGATTTCTCTTTACATATTCAACAATATAATTATCTTCTTTCTCATTTGTTACCCTTTTCTTGCCTCTTCCAGGTACATTTAGAAGGCTTTTTTTATTATTTTGCTTGGAAAGTTGATAATAAACACTACGCTTGTGGCATTTATATTTTTTTGAAAGCTCAGAAGCCGAAATACCACTTTTATAATCAGCAACGATTGCTAAACGGGTTTCCAAAGTTAATTCTTTACTTCGCGGCATTATTATTCGTTTAAATTACTTCACCGAAATAAAAATAATACTCAACTGGCTATAAAAGCTCTATTTCAATACATTCTAAAAAATATGAATGCCGTTAGTTTCTAGAATTGCATTTTGTTTCTTTGTTTTTGCTAAGTGTAAATAATATTGAAACGATAAACACGTGTGCAAATAATTATGAAATTTTTGTTTTGTTTATTATTGTTTTATTTTTAAACTTTTTTTTGTTGTTCTTTTTTTGAATTGTTAAAAAAATAGTACAGAATTTATAAATAAAATTTGAATTCAATTTGATAATAATTGTAGAAGATTTTTATTTAAGTTCATAAACATTCCAACAAAATTTGTTGTGTGCAAATAATATTGAAACGGACTGTATTTTCAAAACTTAAGAACCTACCTGTATACAACAATCTTGAAGGAAAAAGATTAGAATGAAAGTGAATTACTATAATAGCTTTCTTATGGAGAATGTTTATTTTATTTAAATTTGTGGAGCTCCAGACCATATAGGATTGAGATAGGTAATATTTGACAAAACATATGAAGAAAAAATTATGTATAATACGTCTTTTGAAAAGAAATTTCTCAAACGTCATAGAATAAAAATATATGGGCTTGTTTTTTTGACAATATGATCATACCATTTTAATTTATTATCTAAAATTAGTCCAAGATAGTTATAGTTTTTTACTATTTCTAGAGCGGTGTTTCTATAAATCATATTAAAACTACTGTATAATTTATTACCGAAAAGAATAATTTTTGTTTTTTTAATATTCAGTAAAAGTTTATGATTATTGAGCCATCTTTCTATTACACTGAGATCGTGACTAATGGAATTTTTTAAGTTAGCCTCACAGTTCTCAGAATATTTTAAAACTGTATCATCTGCATACATTTGCATTGTTCCTTTTAATCTTAAATTCGCAAGGTCGTTAATGTAGATCTTAAATTAATCTGACCCTTTCTAATGACACTAGAGGTACTAGTGGCACAATTATTTTTAACTTTTTGTTTCCGATTTAGCAGATATGTTTTGAAGAAATTAATTTGATTGTGATAGAAATTTAGTTTTTTAAATTTATAAAGTAGAATGTTATGGTCTACACAGTCAAATGCTTTTTGCAAGTCTAAAAATGCATGCAACATATCTATCACTGTCTATGTTTTTAGTAGCAAAATCTGTTAGATTAAGACAGGCCGCGGTTGTGTTCGAGTTTTTTTCAAACCCATATTGCTGGCTATGTAAAATATTATTACTTTTAAGAAAACTTTCAATTCGATTCTTAATAACTATTTCAAATATTTTAGAAAACGCACTTAAAATTGAAATGGGCCGGTAATTTGTTCTTTTAGTTACGCAACCGCTTTTGAATATGGGTGTTACAATCGCAGTTTTTAAGCTTTCTGGAAAAGTTGAGTTTTGAAATGAAATATTAACAAATTTGACTAATAACGGAGCTAAAACATCTGAATATTTTTTAATAAATCTAGCCGAGATGTTGTCATAACCAGTTGCCGCATTTGTTTTTAATATATTAATCGTCTCGGTGATTTCTTCAATATTGGTTGGACTCAGATTAAAGCTTGAATAAATGTTAGTTGAAAATTGATTCAAATAATCATAGTCTACAGCGAGTGTAGAAATGTTAAGTTCGTCTGTAACATTAATGAAAAAATTATTCATTGATTCAGCTATGATTTGTTCATTAGAAATAAAATTATTTTTGTGTTCTAATAGTTTAATATAATTAGAAGAATTCAAAGAAGCTTTATTAAACATAACTTTTTTATATAAGTCCCACAGTTTTTTACTGTTTCCCGGATCCCTATTAAATTCATCAGAGTAAAATTTTTTTTTTTGCTTCAGCAACAAGATTTTTTACTTCCTCTTTAATATCTTTGTAAAGCTCTTTAATACGGATGTCATTTGGATATTTTTTGGTATATTTATAAAATGATTCTCGAATTTTAATTTTAATTATTATCTCATTTGCTATACATTCTTTTTTTTTCTTTTCAACAACATTATAAACTTGTGTGTTATTTTCTATCACAGTGCTGAGATCAGATACAAATTTGTTGAAATCATTATATAACCCCAAATTAGACCAAATTTTATCTATTTCTAAGTTGGCATAATTTAGAACTTTTTTGACCTTTTTTTCATTTTCCTTGAAAGGTTTTAGATGAACACTTATAAAAAATCGTTGGTGGTCAGATAGTGAAGTATTGAGAATATAAAAACGAGGAAGATTATAGTTGCCCTTGTCAACTTTTAGATACCCGTGCATACCCACTATGGTGTATAAAATAAACCGTAATATACTTCCCTTGTACATTTAACTCATTACTCCATAATTTTGACGTAAAAAAAAAAAATTAACAAAAAAAAAAAAAAAATCACAAAACATAAAACAAAATTTTCATTCATTGTCCCATAACTTTAGCTTAAAAAAAAAAAAAAAAAAAAAAAATTAACAAAAAAACAAAAAAATTAACAAAAACAAAAAAAAAATCACAAAAAAAAAAACAAAATTTTCATTCATTGTCCCATAACTTTAGCTTAAAAACAAAAAAAAAAAAAAAAAAAAAAACAAAAAAAAAAAAAATGGCCCACCCTAAAATTCCGATGGTCCGAGTGATGTCCAACTTTGCCAACTAACTTGCCCTTTTACTTTACCTGCCCAATTTTAATTTTAACCTTGTAGCTTCATTAGATTCGCAGTTATTGAATCGAAAACTTTGTATGGCAGCCCCCCAAAATGGGGCCGTAACATTTTGAAACTTCATATAAGTGCTCGATTCATTATATAAATAACCGTGTGTAATTTTTATCGTCGTAGTATAATTAGTTTTGAAGAAATTCATATTGGTGCAAATAAGTTGTATGGCAGCCCCCCGAAAATGGGGCCCTAAAATTTTGAAACTTCATATAAGTGCTCAATTCATTATATAACTAACCGTGTGTAATTTTCAGCCTCGTAGTATAAATAGTTTTGAAGAAATTCATATTGGTGCAAAGAAGTTGTATGGCAGCCCCCCGAAAATGGGGCCCTAACATTTTGAAACTTCATATAAATGCTCGATTCATTATATAACTATCCGTGTGTAATTTTCATTCACGTAGTATAATTAGTTTTGAAGAAATTCATATTAGTGCAAAGAAGTTGTATGGCAGCCCCCCGAAAATGGGGCCCTAACATTTTGAAACTTCATATTAGTGCCGGAGTAATTATAAAACTAACCGTGTGTAATTTTTATCCCCGTAGTATAATTAGTTTTGAAGAAATTCATATTGGTGCAAAAAAGTTGTATGGCAGCTCCCCGAAGCCTTGGTCCGATTTTAACCAAAAACAATAGGGAACCTAGAAATTATCTAAAAATGACTTTGTGTGAATTTCAAGACTCTAGCCCTTTTAGTTTTTGAGTTATCGTGCTGACACACGGACGGACGGACGGACGGACGAACAGACACACATAGCTGGATCGACTAATTTTTCGATTCTGAGCCGATACGTACCCTTGACACTATATCTAGCTCGTCTAGATCGATGCGTTACAAACGGAGGAGCAAATCTAATATACCCGATGTCATATATGTATGCACGGGTATAAAAATATTTGAATTTAATCATATCAGTGATTAAATGGTCAATAATGGTTTTAGATGTCTTGCCAATTCTTGTTGCGTATTTATCAGTTTTATTATTATACATAACAAAACCATTACTAAGTAATGTACTAGAATAGTTTTTAATTTGACTATTGTTTGAGTTTAATAAATTCATGTTCATATCTCCTAAAATAATTGAGTTTCTATATTTATTTGTTATTAAATCTAATTTTTCAAGAAAAACGGTAACGTGGGTATTGTGAGACCTATATATACTGAATACATTAATGTTATATTTTGTTATATTAATACCTACTATATTAGATTCTTGGAATTCCTCTTCAAAAATTAATGTACTACATAGTTTTCACTGACATAAATTGTAATACCTCCATAAGAATCTTTCCTATTGGAGAAATATACATTGTAAGATGGTAAGTTAAAAAACTTATTTTCTGATTGACTTAACCATATTTCTGAAAGGACTATTACATGGATATCATATTCATATGAATTTATCAGTAATTCCAAATCATTCAATTTATTGCGAAGACTTTGCATATTTAGGTACATTATATTAACATTGTTTCGATATTCATTATTATTTAAATGGTTGCCTACCTCTGTATAATAATTAACTAATAAATCTGTGTCTAGGTTTATTTCATCAGCTCTTTCCATTTTTACTTAAAATTTTTATATTTGCTAAATGATATAATATGTGAGTAATGAAAGTATGAAAGTATGTAAGATATTAAGATTTTTATATACATGAATTCGATAAGCAAAAATTTGAGTGTGGACGTATGTAATGCATTATTTTTTACATGGAATAAAAAAATCAAAACAATATATGATTATTATATACAAACATTATCGATTATTTTTATACCCTACACCTATAGAATAGGTAAAAGGGTATATTAACTTTGGTATGGTGTTTGTAACCACCTAAAGGAAGTGAGCTAGATATAGAAAAGTATATATATTTGGGATCAGCGTGACCTCCTGAGTCGATATAGCCATGTCCGTCCGTCCGTCCGTCCGTCCGTCCGTCCGTCCGTCCGTCCGTCCGTAGGCACGATAACTCAAAAAATAATAGAGCTATCTTGATGAAATTTTAATTGGAGGTTACTAGGACTGAAAGTACGGCGGGGATTGCACATGGGCGAAATCGGCCCATTGGTTCGGATTCTGGACCTTTTAATCGATCGAAGGGCTAACGATCATATATAAAAAATCACTATAACTCAACAACTAATGACGATTTCTTCATCAAATTTGTGCTGTAGGTTACTAGTAATGAAACTACTTCGGGGATTGCGTAAGTTCGGAATTGGACCAAGGGTTCGGAACCTAGAACTTTTTGATCGAATTTAGGCCAAACGAGTATAATTCCGAAACCAAAGAAGATAGAACCTCCAAATTTTGTATCAGGGTGTCCCTTCCTATTTTCCTAATGTCTTTGAAAATTGGGCCCCATTGGAGTAGTGGGTCGGGGACCAGCCACACATTTCCGAAGACCTTAAAGCATATCTATAAAATTAATAAAGATAACAACTTAAAAAAATGTAGAAGCTTCAAATTTGGCACAAGGGTGTTCTTTAATATCCCTTGCATGTCCCCCTAATTTGGGATCAATTGAAGTGGTGGTTCAGTATCCCTCTTAGACCCTCTTAAGTATTAAGAGCTTATAATCGAAATTATTAAAAATAGTAACTTAAAATTAAGATAGAAGGTTCAAATTGTGTACAAGGGTTAACTAGTGCTTAAAGATAAGCGTGGACTGCATAAGGGCGAAATCAGCCCAAGGGTTCGGATTCTGGACCTTTTAATCGGTTTCAGGGCTAACGAACATATATAAATAATCACGATAACTCAACAACTAATGACGCTATCTTCATGAAATTTGTGCTGTAGGTTATTGGTAATGAAACTACGGCGGCGATTGCGTACGGTGAGGATTGGACAATGGGTTCGTAACTTAGAACTTTTTGATCGAATTTAGGCCAAACTAGCAGAATTCCGAAACCAATGAAGATAGAACCTCCAAATTTGGTTTCAGGGTGTCGCTTTCGATTTCCTTAGTGTCCTTGAAATTTGAGCCCAATTGGAGTACTGGGTGTGGACCAGCCACTCAGTTCCAAGGACCTTAAAGCATATTTGCGAAATTAATAAAGATAGTAACTTGAAACAAATGTAGAAGCTTCAAATTTGGTACATGGCTGTTCTTTACTATTTCCTGTGTGTCCCTCTAATTTTGTACCTTTCTTAGACCCCCCAATGTGTAAAAGTTTATCATCGAAATTAATAAAACTAGTAACTTAAAATTAAGATAGAACGTTCCAATTGTGTACAAGGGTTAACTAGTATTTAAAGTATGACGGGGACTGCATATGGGCGAAATCGTACCATAGTTTCGGGTTCTGCAACCTTTGAAAAGTTCAAGGGCTAACAAACATATATCTTAAAAACACCATAACTCAAAAAATAATGCCGCTTTTTTGATGAAATTTAAACTTTAGGTTATTAGTAATGAAAGTACCATTGGAATTGGTTCTGGTCGAGTTTGGTCAATGAGTTCGGATTCTAGAAGCTTTTGATCGATTTGAGGCCGAACGAGTACAATTTCGAAGCCAAAGAATAGAAATCATATCATATGTGTTCCCGAAATTTAGACTTAATTGTAGTGGTTCAGCTTTCTTCAAAGGAACTTGCTGCATTTATGTAAAATTTAGCCATTTAAAATAATATAGCAATATATAATAATATAATATAGCCATTTAAAATAATTGCAATTTTGAAAAATTTGGGTTATTATATATATTATGCTTTGATCAGATTTTTATCAAAAAATTTAATAACTAGAATTTTTTCATTTTTTAATTGAAGTGGAATAAATATATTTTCATTTATAACAAGTTTTTTTGTTTTGTAATATTTTTAAATAAATAAATTAGTAAGAATTAGTAATATTTTTTAAGAGATTGTGTAATTAGAAAATGTTTTTAGTATTATAAAGTTAATTTGGTTAGCTATGTCTGACAATCAAATTAATAACAGCTTTTATGGCGTTAAAATGACTTATGGATATGTCATTAAATTGGAACCAAATAGGTGTAGGGTATTTCTAAGTCGGTTGCACCGACTGATTGTTTCTTTACTTGTTTTTAAATAATAAAGAAATCAAAACAATATAATAAAAAATTAAATGCGATTGGAGATTTATATAATCGAATGAGAATAATGTAGGAAAATTGTAATGTAATAATAATTTGTAATTAAACCAAGCTCTTAAATAACTTTTTGACAAATTGAATATCATTAAAAGAAGATATTTGATAAACCTTACTTGCAGCCGTTTGACGTAAGAAAATTTGATTGTTCTTATTTCAAAGAAATTGAAAATTGTGTGCTTCTTTTATCGTTTTGGCTTCATAATAGAGCTTCGATTGCATTGGAGTGAGGGGTGATCTGATGTGAATATATGTTTTTTCCGTTTCTTCATCATTACCTCATTTTTCGCTTCTTCAGAGTTTAGTTCTACAAGATATAATGCATTATTTCCAGGCTGTTTTTTTTTTTTTATTTCGGTAAAGTTCAGGATATTTTCCGACTTAATATTCCCATCAATTTTGATTTGATCATCAATTTTCCTGGCTATTTTAAGAACTATCTCTTTTGGATTTGATACTTCTTGTGAAAGTCCAGCACTTATTATATTTTTATTGTTTTTTTGTTGTTGTGTCTCATCCAATTTTGCTTCAATTTTGTTTATTTTTTGTTCCAGATCAATATTTTTGTTTTCGGACTTTTTTAATTGTTCTTGTAAAGTTTGATTTTCTTTGACAATTTTGCTATTGTGTTTAATAATTTCATTTAATTGGGCGCTAAAGAAATTTTGGGATTTTTGAATTTCCATCACTGATTTTTGTATTCGAATCACAACGGAGCATAAACCCTTTAAGTATTATTTTATCCAGGGAACAATTTGTGAAATCAAAGTTAGATAATTGTTTAGCAGCATTTAAATCGTCATCATTGTCCTCAACAAGGTTGTATTCTGCATCATTATCATTATTTTCTTTAATGATTACCATAGATTCATTTCCATTTGAAGGACACTTTGGACATTTCCAGGTTGCAATACCTGATTTTATAGCTTCATAAAGTTCCCTTGTAACTGATGCGCACCGAATATGGAAAAAACCACGACACACTATCATAAAAGTTTTAACTTAAAATAAAAAAAAACAAAAAAAATTATAAAATTTTAAATTAAAATTATGGAGCACAAAAAAACACGCGACTATGTACTTTGACAGTTGAATTGTCTTTTCCAGTTGAATTTTAATTATTACAGAATACCGGGTTAATTTGGTTTTGACCTGTTTACGCGTTTTGCACAAAGATTCAATGAAATTTTCAAATTTTTGGTATTAACGCAATTTAACCTTAATCCCAAAAGCTAACTTAATTAATCAGATTAATTTTTTTCCTCTCCTTAAATAGTGTCAAATAGTGCGAAAGCTAAATGAGATAATATTAATAATAACAAAAATAAAGCTAATAAAGGATCCGAATAATAATATCTTTAAATTTAAATAACATAACATTTTCCTTCTCTACATTTTTTCGTAAGTCTTTGTTTTTTATCTACTTTGCAGCTATTGTTTTTTAAAAATAGATTTTAGTGTAAAATTGCAGTTTTCTTCAAATAAAATCTAAAAATCCAAAAATAATTTCGTATATATTATGCTCAAATACATTGTATTTAAAAACAGTTTTTCCAAAAAACAGCCTACATTTCTCTCATAAAATCATAAAAAAGCGAGGAAGAGCGTAGTAGAACTTACAGGTAAGTACAAAACAAAATATAAGTTAAAAAGCAAATCTTTTCTAAACTATCGACTCCATTTTATTCAAACGTTGGCAATTCAAGAAATCTACTATTGACATAGTATAATGACATAATGGCAAATTTAGTATACCCTTTTGACCTATACTCAACGCACGTTGCCCCGTCACTCAATGGAATTTTAATTTAAGCTGATGTTATTGAAAAAAGTTAACACAAAATTTACACATGGTGCAGTTAATTTTAAAATGTAATAACGAAATTTTTTTAAAACGCCTTTTTTAGAATTATTCGTGTATATTTTCAACAAATTTATAAAATTTCATTTGAAACTTTTCATAATTATTAAATAATAATAAAAATAAAAAGTTTAATTCAGTTAACGTCGCCGGAAACCCACCATCCTCAACTCTATCGCCAAGGAGCACCATATGGTCAAGAAGCATCCCGTATAGAAAAATTAGAGATAATCGTTCAAACTGTTTTGCAAACTGTTTTTTAAAGTTTTTGTTTCGCAATTGGTTAAAAGAACTCGACAAAACATTTTTGTAAACATTCCCCTAATTCAAAGAAGTTTTACCTACTTTAAAAAATTGGACGTAATTTACTTACAAATTTTTTTTTGAACAACCGTCAGGTCGGCGTGGGTTAACAAATTCCAAGTCTGTAGATAGAGTGAACTCCATTCTCAAAGAGGAACGGACATTCAAAATTTGAAGTCAATAGGTTAAATCATTTCTAATTTATAGCAAAGCAACGAAAAAACCTTTAAAAGCAACGAAAAAACCTTTAAAAGCAACAAAAAAACCTTTAAAAGCAACGAAAAAAGCTGTCGGGCCACAATGGGTTAACGGAACTCCACAAATTTTTTTTGAGGCTTTCTGTTTAACCAAAGTAGTACTTCAAAAAATTGACTGAAACTTGGTTTTTTTACAATTTGCACGCTCGTAAATCAAATAGTCTAATATATAAAAATGAAAATTTGTTGACTTATTAAAAATTCACATAGCCTATGTCACTCCGTAACAACCCGCCCCCCCCCCCCCCCCCCGGCTCCAGGGTTATTTTCTTAAGTTTTGGAAGTAATCGGACCAGTGGTTTTCCTGACCGATAATCCTGAACAAACAAACAAACAAATTTATTTATATATTAGACTAGCATCGCTATTGCAATCCATGTAAGTTAGATCCACGGATAAACATTTGGTTGGTCTACTGCAGTAGTTTCGATTAGTTGCCGTAGAGTTGTGGGTGGTACCCGAACAAGAACTCCAATTAATCCCAAATTTCAAGAACACGAATGAAATAGAAAAAGGTATCCTTGTACCAAACGTAAATGTTCCATCTTCATTGGTTTCGGAATTATGCTTGTTTGGCCTAAATTCAATCAAAAGTTTCTAGAATCTTAACCCACGGTTCGATCTCCGTTGTAATAATATGAATAATAGGAATAGTATTAATAATAATATGTAGTGTTAATAATAGCATTTCCGCCAGAATAATCCCAAACCTTACAACAGAAAATAAGAAAACAACACTTTTTAGTACCTTATTGTACCCAGAGATTGTCACATATTATACCCTACACCTATAGAATAGGTAAAAGGGTATATTAACTTTGGTATGGTGTTTGTAACCACCTAAAGGAAGCAAGCTAGATATGGAAAAGTATATATGTTTGTGATCAGCGTGACCTCCTGAGTCGATAAAGCCATGTCCGTCTGTCCGTCCGTAGGCACGATAACTCAAAAAATAATGGAGCTATCTTGATGAAATTTTAACTGTGAATCGGATTCTAAACCTTTTAATCGATCAAAGGGCTAAAGAACATATATAAAAAATCACGATAACTCAACAAATGATGCTATCTTCATCAAATTTGTGCTGAAGTTTACTAGTAATGAAACTACTTCGGGGATTGCGGAAGTTCGGGATTGGACCATGGGTTCGGAACCTAAAACTTTTTGATCGAATTTAGGCCAAACGAGCATAATTCCGAAACCTATGAAGATAGAACCTCCAAATTTGGTTTCCGGGTGTCCCTTCCTATTACCTAGGTGTCTTGGAAATTTGGGCCCCATTGAAGTAGTGGGTCGGGGACCAACCACACATTTCCGAAGACCTTAAAGCATATCTTTAAAATTAATAAAGATAGCAACTTGAAAAAATGTAGAAGCTTCAAATTTGGTACAAGGGTGTCCTTTACTATCCCTTGCGTGCCCCCCTAACTTGGGATCAATTGGAGTGGTGGTTCAGTACTCCTCTTACACCTCCCAAGTTTTAAAAGTTTATAATCGAAATTACAAAAAATAGTAACTTAAAATTAAGATAGAACGTTAAAATTTTGTGTACAAGGGTTAACTAGTACTATAAGTACAGCGCGGACTGTATAAAGGCGAAATCAGCCCAAGGGTTCGGATTCTGGACCTTTTAATCGGTTTCAGGGCTAACGAACATATATAAATAATCACGATAACTCAACAACTAATGACGCTATCTTCATGAAATTTGTGCTGTAAGTTATTGGTAATGAAACTACGGTGGCGATTGCGTGGGGTGAGCATTGGACAATGGCTTCGGAAATTAGAACTTTTTGATCGAATTTAGACCAAACTAGCATAATTCCGAAACCAATGAAGATAGAACCTCCAAATTTGGCATCAGGGTGTCGCTTTAGATTTCCTTAGTGTCCTTGAAATTTGAGCAGAATGGGAGTAGTGGATGGGGACCAGCCACTCAGTTCCGAGGGCCTTAAAGCATATTTTCGAAATTAATGTAGAAGCTTCAAATTTGGCACATGGGTGTTCTTTACTATTTCCTGCGTGTCCTTCTAATTTTGGATCAATTGGAGTGGTGGTTCAGTACCTCTCTTAGACCCCCCAAATGTGTAAAAGCTTATCATAGAAATTAATAAAACTAGTAATTTAAAATTAAGATAGAACGTTCCAGTTGTGTACAAGGGTTAACTAGTATTGAAAGTATGACGGGGACTGCATATGGGCACAATCTTACCATGGTTTCGGGTTCTGGAACCCTTGAAAAGTTCAAGGGCTAACAAACATATATCTTAAAAACACCATTACTAAAAAAATATAGCCGCTTTATTGATGAAATTTAAACTCTAGGTTACTAGTAATAAAAGTACCATGGGAATTGGTTGTGGTTTAGTTTAATTTCAAAGCCAAAGAATATATTTCCTATTTCCTATGTGTCCCCGAAATTTAGACTTAATTGTACTGGTTCAGCTATGTTCAAAGGTACTTGCTGCATTTATGTAAAATTTATTTTTATATTTAAAAGAATTATATGAAAAGGTCTGAATTTGTAATTGTATTTTAGAAATACATTTATTGCATATTGTGCGTTTATAAGCTTTTCTGTTAGGTATATAAACTAGCCATTTAAAATAAATGCAAGTTTGAAAAATTTTTATTATTAAATATATTATGCTTTAATTATCTTTTTATCACAAAATTTAATAATTCATATTTTTTCAGTTTGTAATTGAATTGGAATAAATATATTTTCATTTATTTCAAGTTTTTTTGTTTTTTAATATTTTTAATTAGACAAATTAGTAAGAATTTTTAATATTTTCTAATAGATAGTGTAATTAGAAAATGTTTTTAGTATTATAAAGTTAATTTGGTTAGCTATGTCTTACGATCAAATTAGTAACAGCTTTCATGGTGTTAATATGACTTATGGATATGTCCTTAAATTTGAACCAAATAGGTGTAGGGTACTTCTAAGTCGATTGCACCGACTGACTGTTTCTTTACTGGTTTACAATTAAATTAGTACAGACACAAATCCTATTTAAACACTATTTTTCTTTGTCTCACATATAAAAAATTATAAAAAAACTACTAAAGCAACAGTAAATCGTTGCAACTTACTTAGGAGTACGCTAAACTATATTCATATTATAATCATAAAAGTTTTACTACTTCGATCGGAAGACATATTACTGAAATTAATTTTTTAAAACTAAAAATCTTTTCTAATTAATTTATCTTTGGGAATAATTTGACTGGATACTTAGGAGAAAGATGTTAATATTCTTCTTAAATTAAATAAGTCGTACACAAACGAATTACCAACTTTATGAAACACATTGGACGGAATGTGATTCCATAATCTGGACATGCGCATAACAAACGAATTTCCATAAGCCGTGTTTCGCCAACTTAACAGTTCGACGCAGTGGGGATGAGCATCTTTTCCACTCCTTGTTTCACGTTGGAAAACTTTGAGTGGAAGCATTAGTTGTTTTATTTCCTTAGAACAAGTGTTCGTTCCCACTAGGTATCTATAAAACAGAGTAAGTGACCAGACTTTGCGCCGATGCCTAAGTGGAGTGAGCGTAGAGGTAACACTGGGATAATTTATAAGACGAATAGCTCTGTTTTGCACTTTATCGAGATATTGACCCACTTAAAAAAATGTAAAGAAAAGTATGTTTCGTTATATTTTTATTTTAATAAATTTTTAATTATCGAATTCAGTAAACTTAATTTTAACATCATTTCACTTTGGTCACCATGTGGATGCAGTATGTCATGTTGTTCTACTATTGTAATTCTTTGAAGAATCTAGAACAATGTTGGCTTTACAATTTTTAGCACATTTTCAAAAAATTTTGTAAAACTATTATATACTAGCTGTTGACCCGTCACAGAATGACGGAAGGTCAGTTAAGAGAAGAACTTTTTCTAATTAAAAACTATTTCTAATTTCATTATGTACATTATGTTAAAAGTATGTTAAATAAAATTGCAACCGTTACATTTTATATAACGCATATTATGCTTCGATTCTAGTAATAGATACACAAAAAATAAATAAATTACTCATATAATTTCTTCTTGTATCTTAAAAACTTGTGGATGAATAAGTTAGTAAGTCTCCTTTTTATATGTTTCGTGTTTATAAAATGTTGGGGTTGTTGCTGGTTCAAATCTCTTCTTGGTATCATTTTTTTTTAATTTCAATTAATATTTTTTTTTTATTTAAGTGTTTACTTGCTTAAATTAAATAAATTAATAAAAGATTTTAAATTTTTTTATAGGTTTTTTATTGTTTCAATAATGGTTTATTTCTCCATTTATTAATGTTTTGTATATATATTTTCAAAAAATGTTGCTATACATTCTATATTGTTTCCTTTGTTTAGATTCAAATCGAAATACTTGTTTGTTGCTAACATTCTATAATGTACCTAGTCAACCTTCCTAAATAATGTATCTATTATTTATATTTACGTAAAATTGTATTAAATAAATGTTGATTTTTGAATTGAATTTTGCATTTTCATATGCAAATTATAAATTTTATTTGGTATCTTGATGAAATTTTAACTGTGAATCGGATTCTAAACCTTTTAATCGATCGAAGGGCTAAAGAACATAAATAAAAAATCACGATAACTCAACAAATGATGCTATCTTCATCAAATTTGTGCTGAAGTTTACTAGTAATGAAACTACTTCGGGGATTGCGTAAGTTCGGGATTGGACCATGGGTTCGGAACCTAAAACTTTTTGATCGAATTTAGGCCAAACGAGCATAATTCCGAAACCAATGAAGATAGAACCTCCAAATTTGGCATCAGGGTGTCGCTTTAGATTTCCTTAGTGTCCTTGAAATTTGAGCAGAATGGGAGTAGTGGATGGGGACCAGCCACTCAGTTCCGAGGGCCTTAAAGCATATTTTCGAAATTAATAAAGATAGTAACTTGAAACAAATGTAGAAGCTTCAAATTTGGCACATGGGTGTTCTTTACTATTTCCTGCGTGTCCTTCTAATTTTGGATCAATTGGAGTGGTGTTTCAGTACCTCTCTTAGACCCCCAAATGTGTAAAAGCTTATCATAGAAATTAATAAAACTAGTAATTTAAAATTAAGATAGAACTCTTTATATAATGTAGGACCAAGAACTGATTTTTGAGGAACACCAATGTTTATATTATGTTCATTACTAAAAACTCCATTAATTTTTGTAATAGTTTTTCTATTATTCAGATATGAGTAGAGTAAGTTATTAGCTGTAGCCCTTATTCCAATTTCATGCAATCTGTTTAGTAAAATATTATGATTTACCGTATCGAAGGCCGTCTTAAGATCAACAAATACCGAGCAAACATAATTTCCTTGATCCAAGTTGGTGGATGCTAGGACTGCCAATTTTGTTCCAATTTTCTTTTGAAAACCAAATTGATTTGTATCAAATCCTACAACTTTTTGCACGAACTCCTGTATTCTGGAATTTATAACCTTTTCAAATACTTTTCCAATACAACTGGAGAGAGCAATTGGTCTGTAATTTGATACATCCTATTTTGACCCAGATTTAAAGATAGGTACAACTATATTTGATATAAGACACTCAGGATATATACTAGTACTTAGACATCTATTTATCAAGCATACAATTATAGGTTTTATCAAAGTTGCAACAAGTTGTTTTAAATCTGAAACTGAAACATTACCTCCAGGACAGCTATTTTTTAATTGCATGATGATGTTATATATTTCTGTTTCATCTGTAGGTTTAAGAAAAATAGACTTTTCAACGAATCTATTTTTTATTATGTATTTTTCAGCATCAGTAATTTTATCAACTAGTTTGCTACCGATTGAACTGAAGTAAGAATTGAAGAAATTTGCAATTTCAAGTCTATCACATGTTCTGATTCCATTACCGTTTTTTTCTTTAATAACCTTGCTCGACTCAATTGATTTTTTAAGATGAGATTATTTAGAACTTCCCAAATTTTTCTTTGGTTACCACCAGCTAATTGTAGTTTATCATTAAAATAATTTTGTTTGGCTTTAGTTATTTCATACGTCAGTTTGTTTTTTGTATTTTTAAAATTAGCTTTAATATCTATATCGTTAGGCTGCTTTTTGAACTTTTTAAACAAATTATTCCTCTTTTTGATCATATTTAATAATTCCTTTGCCATTCAATAATTATTATTTCTAACTGTTCGGAGTGTCTTAATTGTAGAATTCACCTTTGCTTTTTGCAATATTTTTATAAGGTCATCCACACTATGACATTTAATTATTTCAAAATTTTTTTTTCATCTCAGTATATCCACGTTTCACCAATCATAATAATGTCAATATCTATTCTGTCTTTAACAAAAAGTTCGATTTCAGTCATATTTTTCCTTAAACTTCTAGCATTGAAATGCACCATATTTATATTATTGTGTTTGTTACGTGTCATGGTTTCCTAATCATATAATTTTGCCAAGACTCTCTAAGTTTTTGTAAGTGCTCTCTATATTTATTATCAATATGTCTCCTAAAATAAGCTAAATCTTTAAGTACTTCGCTTTTGGATATTCCGGTGCTATCATGATATGCAAAATATAAATTACTGAGTATCTACATAGCTATCAATGACATAAAAAATTCAATTCAATCTTGCAAATTAGCGTTATTTGCAGATGACACATTATTATATGCAAAAGGAAATTCAGTTCAAGAATGTAATGAAAAGATAAATAATGATTTAATCGAACTTTATAAGTGGCTTAATATGAATAAATTAAAATTAAACATCAATAAAACAAAGTGCATGGTAATAAATGGACGAAATGAAATAGCCAATATACATATAGATGGATGTGTAGTTGAATGTGTGAAGGAATATAAATACTTGGGAATTACGATAGATGACAAACTTAAATTTAACAAACACTGTGATACAATATGCCAAAAAATATCAAAGAAAATTGGATTATTATGGAGAATTAGAAAGCAAATATCGTTATCATCTGCAAAAATAATATATAATACAATAGTATTACCGCATTTTGATTATTGTTCATCGATTTTATTAATCTGCAATATGGGACAAATAAATCGCTTACAAGTGCTTCAGAACAAAACATTGAGAGCCGTACTAAAATGTAATAGATTCACTAGAAGCTCAGAGATGTTGTCAATATTGAAATGGCTAAATGTGATGCAGAGATTAAAATTTAATGTATTAGTTTTCGTATTTAAGATAAAAAACAACTTGCATCCTACATACCTAAGTAATAATCTTCGTTTTGTTGGAGAAGGTCATTCATATAGTTTAAGAAATGTTAGTGATTTTAGACTTCCATTCTATAGAACTGCTCGTGGTCAAAACAATTTAATGTATAAAGGATTGCAACTCTTCAATTAATTGCCATTGGAAGTAAAAAATATTAACAATTTGCAGAGATTTAAAACATCAATTAAATCAATAATAAGGACAAATAAAATTTAAATAAATAGTCCATGGATAATTAATATATTTATAAATTTTTTATGAAATAAAAGAAAAATAATTTTATAAATTTTGTAAAATTGTAAATAGTTTATTAAATTTTAATTTAGTATAATTTACAAAGATGTTAAATAGTTTTAATAAACTAATAATGCAATAAATACAAAATTTGGCAGCCTTTCTTGATGAATAAGTACGATCAAAAGGTTCTAGGTTCCGAACCCATGGTCCAATCTTTAACGTACGCAACGCCCGCCGTATTTTCATCACTAGTAACCTACAGCACAAATTTGATGAAGATAGCGTCATTAGTTGTTGAGTTATCGTGATTTTTTATATATGTTCGTTAACCCTTCGATCGATTAAAAGATACAGAATCAGAACCCATGGGCTGATTTCGCCCATATGCAATATTTATACATATATTAATAATTTACAATATATTTATATATATATCTTAGAAATTCAGCAGATTTTATCAATAGGTAAAATATAGAATAGGTAAAAGGGTATGTTAACTTTGGTATGGTGTTTGTAACCACCCAAAGGAATAGAGCTAGATATGGAAAAGTATACATATTTGTGTCAGCGTGACCTCCTGAGTCGATATATAGCCATGTGCGTTTGTCCGTCCGTCCGTTCGTAGGCATGATAACTCAAAAAATAATGGAGCTATCTTGATGAGATTTTAACTATAGGTTACTAGGACTCAAAGTACATTTTAGAAAGTTTTGACGGTTGGTCAAAAAAAATTTTTGGAAGTCAAATTTTGGAAAGTAGTTTGTACTGCTTTAATTACAGAAAATTCCAAAATTACTCGAATAATCCTAGAAAAATCGTTTAAAAAAAATGCTTTCATACATTTTAAAATTTACATGTGTAAACATTGTGTAATTTTTGTCTTAACTTTTTGCAGTAACATCAACTTTGAACAAACCTCCATTGAAAGGTGCAGCAACGCACACCGGGTATTAGCTAATCGACTATAAAATCCGAATATTTTCAACAAGAACAGAAATATTTTCTTTATTTTCTAGCCAACCCCGCGGATCCTCGGCGTGCATTATAGCACCCCGTATGCGCGCAAAACCTTCGAAAAACTGTACTCAACAACTTTTCAAAATGTCTTGGCCATCGGATGATCAGTGTTGTAATACATACAGGACAGACAGACATACATACAGACATACATTCATTATTATATATATATCTTGCATTTTGAATGAAGATTTTATCACCTTACCAATTAAGCGGAGAACATTAATGTCAGAATTGAATTTCTGTAAGACTTTATCGATAATGTTACATTGTTGGTCAAAATTAAATTGTTCGTCAAATACATACATTTTAGTAGCCCTTCTGCTTCTTGGGGTCTAAAATATTGTTATTGAAATTAACAACCAAGGATTTGATTCTAATTGAAAGTTGGAGTTGGAGATTTAAATTCATTTTGAAATGTTAAATTACTTCGAATCTTTAATGAACAAGGAGAATAAAATATTTAAAATATTTAATTTTTTGAATTATTTTTGTAATTTTGCTGTACCCAATGAGATGAAAGTATGAGGGTGTTTCTTCCAATTTCCTTAGTTTCGTTGAAATTTGAGACGAATATAGAAGCTTCAAATGTTTTTCAAGGGTTTTCTATAATTCCTGCTTGTCCCTGAAATGTAGGATCAATTGGAGTGGTGGTTTAAGTATCACCTACACACTTCCCAAGATCTAATAAGTATATGTTCAAAATTAATAAAGTTAGAAACCTTAAATTTGACACATGAGTGTTCTGTTTTGTTTCCTTTATGTTCCTGACATAGGGTATTAATTGGAGTCGTTGTTCAGTTGCCTCCCACATTCTTACAAGCATCCAGCAAGCATTTTTTGAAATTAATAACGAAAGAAACCGGAAATTAGGAACAGTTTTCTTTCGTATTTGCTTTTTTATAAAAAAAAATTATATATTTTTCTAACGCTTAGAAGGTAATTATATTTTAATAAAAAAAAAAAAATTATGTATTATACCTTACTAGCAGATTTACCCGCAGATTTTATCTTACTAGTCCGAGAGCGTGCAGTTTGTCAAAATTTAAATTTATATTAAAGCTATATATATAAAAGCGAACGCTGGTTTGTTCTTTGCTCTAAACTTGATCAGCCAATAGTCATGAAAATTTATATATCTGGGTTTTTGGGTACGGGGAGAGTTCTGCACCTAAAGTTAGAGCAGTTTTCAAACTTCTTTGTAAAGTAAAAAAGGTGCGACCGACTGCCTGCAAATTTTGCGTACTTGCTGTTGTTAGAAAATGCATTAATAGATTTGAAATTTAATAACCCATATTGAGATGATGATCAATCTAAAAAAAATTTGAAAACATCTGAGATACATTTCTTTTTTTTATATAAGCATTAGAAAGTTGGGTATTTGGAATTTTAAAAAAAAAAAGCTAGTAACTGAAAATCTAATAACTGTGTATTTAAAAATGTACCAAAAGTAATTAACTTCGTAATGAATTTAATGTCTATACTACGGTCAAATAAATAAATAAATAACTGAATTTTCATTTTTCGTGAAATATTTCTCAATCAAAAATGTTGAACTATGTGACTTACTTTTGAATTAAAAAAGTAATAAATTGAATTACTTTGTATTTAATTAATTCAAAGTAATTCTTCTTCTTCTTTTGTTGCCTATCCATAATTGGATGTCAGCGGTCATATGATATTAGCAACGATGCCCTGAAAGATGTTTCGATCTGTTGCTGAATGGATTAAATCACCAATGTTTCTGATGCCTGTCCAGTTTCTAATGTTACGCAACCATGATAATTGCTTCCTTCCTATACCTCTTTTTCCTTCAATTTTCCCTTGAACTATTAACTGAAGTAGCTCGTATTTGTTTCCACGCATAATATGCCCAAAGTAAGAGATTTTTTGTTTCTTCAACCTTATAAGTAGTTCTCTTTCCGCGTTTGCTCTACGTAGAACTTCTTCGTTTGTAATGTGATCCATCCACGATATTTTTAGCATTTTGCGGTAGATCCACATTTCGAACGCTTCAAGTTTGTTGATTTCTCTCACTTTCAAGGTCCACGTTTCTACACCGTATAGGAGTATAGACCAAACATAGCATTTAACGAATCGTAAGCGAAGGCCCAAGTTCATTTCGCGACAACAGAAAACTTTTTTGTGTTTAAGAAATGCATTTCTTGCTATTTCGATTCGGCATCTAATTTCTTTTTCGCAGCTCCAATCCTCGTGTAACCAGCATCCGAGATATTTGTATGTGGAGACTTTTTCAATTGAGCGGTTATTTATTTTAATTGTTGCTGCAGTGTAAGGTGTTCTTTTTCTGCTTACGATCATTAATTTAGTTTTTGATATATTTATTTTTAAGTTGAACAATTCGCTATGCTGGTTGACTTTATCGACTATATGTTGCAAATCCCTTAGATTGTCTGTTATGAGAACTGTATCATCTGCATATCTGATGTTATTTATATATGTGCCATTTACTTTTATACCAACATCTAAATCGTTCACTGCTTCCTGAAAAATGGCTTCAGCATAGATGTTAAACAGTAAAGGGGAGAGAATACAGCCTTGTCGAACTCCTTTTTGAATATCAATGCTTTGTGTCAGCACATTATTTATCTTTACACAGGCTGTTTGTTGCCAATATAAGCTATTTATACACATTATGATATTATTATCTATGCCAATTCTATTTAATACCTCCATAAGTTTTTGATGGTTGACCTTATCAAACGCCTTTTCATAATCCACAAAACATAAGAAAACATCTTTATGAACATCACGACAATTCTGTACAAGTACTTGAATATTAAAAAGTGCTTCTCTGGTTCCAGTTCCTTGTTTGAATCCAAATTGCGTTCTGCCCATGTGTAACTCACAATTTGTGTAAATACGATTATGCAGCACTCTCAAGAAGATTTTGAGTGCATGGCTCATTAAACTTATTAATCGGTGGTCGTCGCATTTTTTGGCATTAGCTTTTTTCGGAAGGGCGACAAATGTTGACTTTAGCCAGTCTTGTGGGAAATTTCCGGTGTTATAGATATGGTTGAAAATTTTTTCGAGCACAGTGAGGTTTTCGTCATTGATCAGTTTAAATATTTCTGACAGGGTTTCGTCTGGTCCTGCGGCTTTATTATTTTTGGCTGACATAACCGCTTTTTTGATTTCATCTTTGGTTATATGTGTTTCAGATGGTTCTATAGACGTTTCAATATTGTACTCGGGACGGGTAAAATCACAAAACAATTTCTTAATATATTCTTCCCAGGTCTTCGTTTTTTCATTAATTTCAGAAATTATTTGTCCGTTTTCATTAAGAAGTGTGGAAGTATGTGATTTTTTGTACACCCCTGCTGTTTCTTTGAGTTTTTTGTGTAAATTCAATTAATTTTAGTAATTCAATTAATTTTAATTATTTTTGGTATTGCATTTTAAGTCATGCATTATTTTTCAATAAAATGCATTTTTTCAAGGAATAAGATTCCCTTCTCTGATACGTATTACAAACATAATTAATACATTATACAAAATACATTATAAATTTTGTAATTATAAAATAACGATACTTAAATTGTGTTCACTGCGTATTAAAGGTACTTGCTTACTTAGTATGCACTCATGTTGGTTCACAAAACCTAAACGATAGAATGCAACACATCAATGAAAAAAAAAATTATTTTAAAGTAAATTTGATTATTATTATGTTCATTTTGCGCTTAAAATAAAATAATCAGTTTAGTTATAATTTAAAAATGTTTTAAAATATATTTTTTTATTTCATCATTTCCTATCAGTCTTTTTAGATTACCTTCTTTTTCAAATCTTAAAGTCTAAAATTGTTCTAAAACAGAGCAATACTAAATAAAAATATTACGTACTACAGCCTCAAAGTTCTAATAAATAGTGTTGAAAACCTACATGTATATTAAATATTTCTTTAAATTTTGCTTTATATGAATGTAAAAAATGTAAATATGTATAAATTCATTCGAAAATAGATGTGTCATATGTCGTGTCACTTAATTGGTGTTGATCATGCTATTTTATGCATTATCTCATTAACGGTTTTTGTTTATTTTTATATGAAAACTAACTTACATTCTTTTCTTATATTTTTTCTAATTATTTTGTTTGAAAGTTATATTATTATATCATTAGTTTTTTTTTTTTTTTGTTTTACAAAAATATATGACAATGAAGATCCCAAAATTCTTATTATATATCAAGTTTTTGGAAATCCAAAAAATTAGTCTTGATATTCAAAAGAAGTAAATTTGATACCTAAAAATTGGCAACATTACGTCTATGTCAACATACTATGTCAATAGCAGTTTATTTGAATGGCTGACGTTTGAAAAAATATAGTTATGGTCTATGGTCTGAAAAAGGTTTAAAAATCTGCTTTCAATTCAAGGTTTAAAAATCTATTTTATATTTATAAAACCTTAAAAAAGGTTTAAAATTCTATTTTGTCTGGTACTGAACTGAAAGTTCGACTACGCTCTTCCTCCCCCGCTTAATATATAAGTAATTAAACTTTTTCATTTTTAGATTATCTAAGAAAAAAAAGAAAACTGAAATTTCACACTGAAATGTACTTTTAAAGAACAAAAACTGCAGAGTAGATAAAAAACAAAGACTTACGACAAAATATAGAGACGAAAAATGTTATGTTATTTAAATTTAATAATTTTATTATTCGGATTCTTTTAACAGGTCAAAACCAAATTAACCCGCTGGGCTTCTATAATTAAAATTAATGGTGGTGCAAAATTTTCAATAAAGTTCATTTTTAAGCAAATAACATTTATAGAAAACTTCATGGCGTCGTCGTGGACAATAGGTTAATCGAACACAACTAAAATTTCTTGCAGTCCCCTTTTGGACTAAAGATATTTTGTTTTGTACTTAAATGAAGGTTTTCCTACACTCTTCCGCGTTTTTTTATGATTTTATTAAGAAAATATAGGTTATTTATCGGAAAAATGGTTTTTTGTATTTAGGCATAATATATACGAAATTTTTAGTTTTTGATTTTTATATTTTACTAGCAGATTTACCCGTTGCCATGGAGCGTGCAACTTGCAAAAAAGCAAGTTTCGGTAAATTTTTTGAAGTACTGCTTTGGTTAAAAAGAAAGCCTCAAAAAATATTTGTGGGGTTCCGTTAACCCGTTGCGGACCAAAAGCTTTTTATAGGTTTTGTCGTTACTTTTCTATAAATTAGAAATGGTTTAACCGATTGACTTCAAATTTTCTATATTGTTCCTCTTTGAGAATGGAGTTAACTCTATTAACAGACTTGGAATTTATTACCCTTTGCCGCCCGACAATTTTTTCAAAAAAAATTTGGGAAGGATATTACGCCCAATTTTGCGAAATATTGCTTAGTCAAAGTTTCAAAAACAGGTTTGTTGAGTTCCTTTAACACATTGCGGCACAGCAGCTTTTTACAGATTTTTTTATTACTTTACTCTTAAGCAGAAACGGTTCGACCACTTGAATGTAAATTGTGTATGCCTAAATGTATATACTTATCATTCCTACGATTATTCAAAAAAAACATTTTTGTAAGTAAATTACCTACGTCCAATTTTTGAAAGTAGGTAAAACTTCTTTGAATTAGAGGAATGTTTAAAAAAATGTTTTGTCGAGTTCTGTTAACCGATTGCGAAACAGAAACTTTAACTCTATTAAACAGTTTTAACGGCTACCCGAATCTACGCCCCAGGAATTTTGGCCCCAACAAAAAAAATTAAAAAGGCCCCAAAATGTTGTATGAAATTGGGGCGTTTTTTTCATATGAAAAATTATCCCAATTTTTTAAATTTCAGGGTCAAAATTCATTTTTTTTTGGGGCCAAAATTCATATGAATAAGCGTAAAACTCTGCTTTTGAATCCAACTCTAAAATCCCACATAATTCAGAATCCCACATATACATAATAAATATTCTGGAAAAAGCGGCAATACTGATTTTGAATCCAACTTTAAAATCCCTCCTAATTCAGAATCCCACATATACACATATATAAATATTCTGGAAAAATCGTCAAACCCTGCTTTTGAATCCAACTCTAAAATCCCTCCTAATTCAGAATCCCACACATACACATATATAAATATTCTGGAAAAAGCGTAAAACTCTGCTTTTGAATCCAACTCTAAAATCCCTCCCAATTCAGAATCTTACATATACATATATATAAATATTCTGGAAAAAGCGGAAAGCCAGAATATTTATATATTTGTATACGTGAGATTCTGAATTAGTAGGGATTTTAGAGGTGGATTCAAAATCAGGGTTTTAATAATTTGTTTAGCGGGGGTTTGGGGGCGAGAGCCCCTTCTATTTTTAAATTTTTATTTGTTGAAATATGCATGTAAAAAATTACTGTTTTGGGGCCTTTTTTCATTTTTTTTTGGGGTCAAAATTCTTGGGGCGTAGATTCGGGTAGCCAGTTTTAACGATTATCGCTAACTTTTCTTTATGTTTTTCTTCTGCTTCTTGAATTTTTATTGTTATTATTTAATAATTATGAAAAGTTTCAAGTGAAATTTGATAAATTTGTTGAAAAATTGCTAGAATAATCCCTAAAAAACTCGTTTTAAAAAAAATGCTTTATTACATTAACATGTACACCATTCTGGTGTTAACTTTTTTCAATAACATCAACTTAAATTAAAACGGCATTGAGATGTCAAAAAGGAATACTAAATTTGCCATTATGTCATTATACTAAGTAAATAGTAGTTTACTTGAATTGCCAGCTTTTGAATAAAATATGGTCAAAGGTTTAGGAAAGGTTTAAAAATCTGCTTTTCAACTTATATTTTGTTTTGTACTTACCTGAAAGTTCAAATACGCTCTTCCTTGTTTGTTTATGATTTTATGAGAGAAATGTAGGCTTCTTTTTTGGAAAAACTATTTTAAAATAATATGTTTTTAACCATAATATATACGAAATTGAATTTTTTTAATTTTTAGATTTTATTTGAAGAAAAATGCAATTTTACACTGAAATCTTTTTTTAAAAAACAACAGCTGCAAAGTAGATAAAAAACAAAGACTTATGAAAAAATGTACAGAAGGAAAATGTTATGTTATTTAAATTTAAAGATATTATAATTCGTATTCATCATTAGCTTAATTTTTATTATTATAAATATTATATCATTTAGCTTTTGCACAATTTGAGACTATTTAAGGAGAGGAAAAAAATTAATCTTATTAATTAAGTGAGCTTTGGAATAAAGTTAACTTGCGTTAATACCAAAAATTTGAAAATTTCATTGAATCTTTGTGCAAAACGCGTAAACAGGTCAAAACCAAATTAACCTTGTGGGTTTTTATAATTAAAATGCTGATACAAAATTTTCAATAAAATTCTTTTAATCGTTTAAGCAAATAAAATTTACAGAACACTTCATAGCGTCGTCGTGGAAAACCGGTTAATCGAACTTATCTAAACCTTTTTGCAGCCTCTTTTTTTGGACTGCAAAAGCAACCTGTAAAATTGGACACAAATCGGAACACAATTTTTTTTAGAAGCCCGCCAGTCCGAAATAGGTTAACTCATTTCAACCAGATTTATAATAACAAATTCCGGTTGCTAAGAGTAACATTTATGCACAATTTCAAGTCAATCGGTCAAAACGATTGAAAAAATTTCATTGCGCCTTCCTCCCCAAACGGGTTAACTGAACTCAACAAAAACTTGGGTCAGCCTCTCTTTCCGACTGCAAAACCACCCTTTAAAATTGGACACAAATCGGAAACACAAAATTTTTTGGAAGCCTGCCAAGCCGAAATGAGTTAATTTGGTCGAACCAAATTTATACAAGTAATTCCGGTTGCTAAGAGAAACATTTGTGCAAAATTTCAAGTCAATCGGTCAAACCGTTTTTACTCGACATTAACAACATTGAAAAAGCTTAATTGCGCCGTAGTGCCTGAACGAACGGGTTAACCGAACTCAACAAAAATTTGTGTCAGCCTCTCTTTTCGACTGCGAAACCTCCCTGAAAAATTGGACACAAATCGGAAACACAATTTTTTTTGGAAGCCCGCCAAGACGAAATATGTTAATTTATTCCAACCAAACTTATTCAACTAATTCCGGTTGCTAAAAGGAACATTTGTGCAAAATTTCAAGTCAATCGGTCAAACGATTTTGACTTGACATCCAAAAAACGAAAAAGCTTAAAACGGCTCTGGAGCCGCAACCTGTTGACTTATAAAGATGTGACCTAGCCTATGTCACCCCCCCCCCCCCGGATAACAGAATTATTCTTTTAAAATTTTGAGACAATCGGACCAGTGGTTTTCACGTGAATCCTGGACAAACAAACTTTCTCCTTTATATATTAGATGATACTTATTCAATTCTAAACGATTTCCATGATGTTATAATGACCCCAGTGTAACGCTTAATAACTATTTTTAATTAAAAATCTCTTATCATCATGCGGATCTAGAGCAATTTTAGTTTGAGCTACTCAATTTACTAGGTGTTTTTTAGATTGTACTAGCAGATTTACCCGGCGTTCCCCGGGAGCGTGCAAATGGCAAAAAAGCAAGTTTCGGCCATTTTTTCGAAGTACTACTTTGGTTAAAATGAAAGCCTCAAAAAAATATTTGTGGAGTTTCGTTAACCCATTGCGGCCCAACAGCATTTTATAGGTTTTGTCGTTACTTTGCTATAAATTAAAACTGGTTTAACCGATTTACTTCAAATTTTGTATATGTGTTCCTCTTTGACAATAGAGTTCACTCTATTATCAGACTTGGAATTTGTTACCCCTTGCCGCCTGACAATTTTTTCAAAAAAAATTTGGGAAGGATATTACGCGCAATTTTGCGAAATATTGTTTGCTCAAAGTTTCAATAACAGGTTTGTTGAGTTCCGTTAACACATTGCCAAACCGCAGCTTTTTACAGATTTTTTCATTACTTTACTCTTAAGCAGAAAGAAAACTTTTTGAAAGTAAATTACGTCCAATTTTTGTAAGTAACCGAAGTCGACAAAAATTTGTGCCAGACTCTCTTTTCGACTGCGAAACCACCCTGTAAAATTGGACACAAATCGGAAACACAAAATTTTTGGAAGCCCACCAGGCCGAAATGGGTTAATTTATTCCAACCAAATTTATACAATTAATTCCGGTTGCTAAGAGGAATATTTGTGCAAAATTTCAAGTCAATCGGTTAAACCGTATTGACTCGACATCAAAAACATTGAAAAAGCTTAATTGCGCCCTCGTGCCCAAACGGGTTAACCAAGCTCAACAAAAATTTGTGCCATTCTCTATTTTCGACTTCGAAACCACCCTGTAAAATTGGACAGAAATCAGAAACACAATTCCGGTTGCTAAGAGGAACATTTGTGCAAAATTTTAAGTCAATCGGTCAAACCGTGTTGACTCGATATCCAAAAAACGAAAAAGCTTAAAACGGCTCGAAAATGTGTCATAGCCTTTGTCAGCCACCTGGATCTCAGAATTATTCCTTTAAAATTGAGTGACAAGCGGACCATTGGTTTTCACGTGAATCCTGGACAAACAAATAAACAAACAAACAAACAAATTTTCTTCTTTATATATTAGAAGGATTAGAAAAAAAAAAACTGTAATTTGACACTGAAATCTTTTTTTAAGGAACAACAAATGTTTTCAATAAAGTTCATTTAACCGTTTAAGCGAATTTATAGAAAACTTCATGGCGTCGTCGTGGCAAACGGGTTAATCGAGCCTAACAAAAATGTGTTGCAGCCTCTCTTTTGAACTGCAAAACCAACCTGCAAAATTGGACATAAATCGGGCAAAATTAGACAAAATTTTTTGGAAGCCCGTCGGACCGAAATGGATTTATTAATTCCAACCAATTATATACAAATAATTTCATTAGCTAACAGGCACATTTGTACAAAATTTTAAGCCAATCACGTTTTGGCTCGACATTTAATATATTCAAAGGTGTCATTGCGCCCTCGTGCCTAAACGGGTTAGCCTAACTCAACAAAAAGTTGTAACGGCTAACCCGGTTACAAAACTAATCGGCAACAAAAAGTTTTTGGAAGCCTGCCAGGCATTTGTGCAAAAAGAGGGACATTTGTGCAAAATTTCAAATCAATCGGTCAAACTGTTTCAACTATTAACTATTAACCCATTCCATAAAAAAAGTTAAATGTACATTTCTAATATTATTCTTATTATTATTAATATATTTGTCTAAAAAATGAGGTGTAACAAACGCATTCAACTATATGTGTTTTGTTGGATATGTTCAATTATAAAAAAATAAAATATTAATGCTTTGTTGAATGTTTTATTTTAGAAAATAAAATATCGAAAATTATGAGGCCAAAAAATATTTTATATATTTTTAATAAAAACGAGGAAAAGTGTAGTAGAGTAGACTGTGTCAACTCTGGGATACCCGTATGACCGTAACATATACATTATATCATCTCTTTAGTTACTTTTGGCAAAATTTCAAACAAACAGCTTTATTAAATTTAGTGGAATACTCATATAAAAGAAGGAGCTGTATGGCAGCTACTCGAATCCTCTACATTACACCAACCAAATTTTGCATAAACTTTGGCCATAAAACTAAACTACTTATGGCAAAATTTCAGTCACGCAGCTGTAATACGTTCAGAGTAATACTCAAAACTAAGGGAGCTAGGATCTTGAAATTTTCCAAAACTCATTTTTTTGCAATAGCCGTCATCGCTATCTAAAACAGCCATTTTGGTTCATGGATTCGTGTAGCTGCCATACAACTTCTTATTTTATATGAGCATTACTCTGTACCTTTTACAGATGCGTGTCTGAAATTTTGCCAAAAATAGTTTAG
Organism: Dolichopus griseipennis; assembly: GCA_963082915.1. Classification (NCBI taxonomy): domain Eukaryota; kingdom Metazoa; phylum Arthropoda; class Insecta; order Diptera; family Dolichopodidae; genus Dolichopus; species Dolichopus griseipennis. Next base: position 193,598,449 of record OY720441.1, on the reverse strand, counting down.
TGTAATGGCCAAAATTACTGCAAAATTTGGTTGGTCTACTGCGAAGGGTTCGAGTAGCTGCCATACACTTCTTATTTTATATGAGCATTACTCTATACCTATTAAAATTGGGTGTCTGATGTTTTTCCAAAAAAATTTTGTGTAATGGCGAAAGTTTCTGCAAAATTTGGTTGGACAACTGCACAGGGTTCGAGTAGCTGTCATACAACTCCTTCTTTTATATGAGCATTACACTACACCTAATAAAGCTGGTATGTTTGAAATTTTGATAAGAGTAATTAATGTTTATAATAATAATGATATAATGTTTATATAACCGTCATACGGGTATCCCAGAGTTGACACAGTCTACTCTACCACACTCTTTCTTGTTTTAATTAGGTATAATAGAAAAAACAAAATATAAAATCTATAATTTGCATTTGATAATGCAAAACTCAATTCAAAACATTTATTTAATACAACTTTATGTCCATAAAATGCATGTTGACTAGGTTATTATAGAATGTTGGCAAAAAACAAGTGTCTCGATTTGAATTTAAACAAATGTTTTGAAACAATAATATATAGCTTAGCAACATTTTTTAAAAATATGTATACAAAAAGTTGCGAATTAATTTAAGAATATTGTATTGATATACAATATATTATGTATATGTATATAATGAAATTAGATTTGGTTCTTAATTAGAAAAAGTTTTTATTTCAATTGACCTTCCGTCACTCTGTGAAGGGCCTACAGCTAGTTAATAATAATAATAAGGTTGTTTGCTTATACATATATAGATTATAAAATATAAATTTAAGTTTTGAAAATTTCCTGGCAACGCCGTGCCGTATAAAACGCAAAAGCCCGACGGGCTTCCCAAAAATTTTGTGTTTCCGATTTGTATCCAATTTTATAGGCTGGTTTTGCAGTCGAAAAAAGAGGCCGAAACAAATTTTTGTTCAGTTCAACTAACCCGTTTGGGCACAAGGGCGCAATGACGCTTTTTCATTGTTTTTGATGTCGAGCCGAAAAAGTTCAACCGATTCACTTGAAATTTTGTACAAATGTGCCTGTTAGCTAACGGAATTAGTTGTATAAAGTTGGTTGGAATTTTTTCCCATTTTTTTTTGACCTATTTTGATCTGGCGGGCTACCAAAAAATTTTTTGTTTCCGATTTTGTCCAATTTTACAGGTTGATTCTACAGTCGAAAAGAGAGGCTGCAAACAATTTTAATTAAGTTCGATTAACCCGCTTTCCACGACGACGCAATGAAGTTCTTTATAATTTTTATTTAACTGAATTTTAATTGAAAATTTTGAACTAGCATTTTAGTTATAAAAGCCTACCGGGTTAATTTTGTTTCGGCCTGTTTACGCGTTTTGCACAAAGGTTCAATAAAAATTTTCAAATTTTTGGATTAACGCAAGTTAACCTTTATTCCAAAAGCTCACTTAATTAATAAGACAATTTTTTTTTTGCTCTCCTCAAAAAGTGCAAAGCTGAATGAGATAATATTTAAACCAATAAAAATAAAGCTAATACAGAATCCGAATAATAATATCCTTAAATTTCAATAACATAACATTTTCCTTCTCAACATTTTATCGTAAGTCTTTGTTTTTTATCTACTTTCCAGTTGTTGTTCTTTAAAAATAGATTTCAGTGTAAAATTGCAGTTTATTTTATTTAATAAACATGCATAAATACATAGTATTATAAAACATTTTTTCAAAAAAAGAAGCCTGCATTTCTCTCATAAAATTATAAAAAAACGAAGAAGAGCGGTAAGTTACAAAACAATTTATAAGTTGAAAAGCAGATTTTTAAACTTTTTCTAAACCATCGACTATATTTTATTCAAACGTTGGCAATTCAAGTAAACTATTATTGATATAGTACAATGACATAATGGCAATTTAGTATACCCTTTTGAGCTATAGTCAAACGAGTATAATACTAGAGGTAAACTAGCTGTTATCCGGTGCACGTTGCCCCGTCTTTCAATGGAATTTTTTTGAAACGATTTTTTTAGGATTAGTCTAGCAATTTTCAAGAAATTTATCAAATTTCACTTGAAACTTTTCATAATTATTAAATAATAATAAAAATATAAAAATTTTTATTCAGTTAACATTGTTCGCCGGAAATCCATCATCCTTAACTTTATCGACATGGAGCACCAAATTGTCAAGAAGCACCACGTATTGAAAAATTAGAGATAATCTTTCAAAATGATTTGCAAGCTGTTTTTTATAGTTTTTGTTTCGCAATCGGTTAAAAGAACTCGAAAAAAAATTTTTTTACACACTCCCCTAATTCAAAAAAGTTTTACCTACTTGCAAAAATTGGACGTAATATACTTACAAATTTTTGTTTTTGACGAATCGTAGGAATGACAAGAATATACATGTACGCATACAAAATTGAAAGTCAATTGGTCAAACCGTTTCTGCTTAAGAGTAAAGTAACAAAAAAATCTGTAAAAATCTGCTGTTCTGTAAAAATCTGCTGTGCCGCAATGGATTAACGGAACTCAACAAACCTTTTTTTGAGAGTTTGACACAGTAATATTTCGCAAAATTTGACGTAATATCCTCCCAAAATTATTTTCTAGACAATCATCGGGGGGCATGGGTTAACAAATTCCAAATCTGTTAATAGAGTGAACTCTATTCTCAAAGAGGAACACATATACAAAATTTGAAGGCAATCGGTTGAACTAATTTATAGCAAAGTAACGAAAAAACCTATAAAAAGCTGTTGAGCCGCAATGTGTTAATGAAACTCCACAAATATTTTTTTAACTAAAGCAGTACTTCGAAAAATTGACCAAAGCTAGTTTTTTACTATTTGTACACTCCCAGGTAACACCGAATAAATCTGCTGGTTATGTATAAAGTAATGCTCATGTGAAATATGAAGTTGTATGGCAACTGCAGTAGACCAACCAAATTTTGCAAAAACTTTGGCCATTGCACTAAACCATTTTTTATACCCTACACCTATAGAATAGGTAAAAGGGTATACTAACTTTGGTATGGTGCTTATAACCACCTAAACCGGCTCATGGGTTCGGTTTCTAGACCTTTTAATCGATCGAAGGGCTAACGAACATATATAAAAATTGACGATAACTCAACAACCAATGACGCTATCTTCATCAAATTTGTGCTGTAGGTTACTAATAATGAAACTACTTCGGAGATTGCGTAAGTTCGGGATTGGACTATGCGTTCGGAACGTAGAACTTTTTGATCGAATTTAGAGCAAATGAGCATAATTCCGAAACCAATAAAGATAGAACCTCCAAATTTGGTATCAGGGTGTCCCCTCCTATTTTCTTAGTGTCTTTGAAATTTTGGCCCAATGGAGTAGTGGGTCGGAAGACCTTAAAGCATATCTTTAAAATTAATAAAGATAGCAACTTGAAAAAATGTAGAAGCTTCAAATTTGGCACAAGGGTGTTCTTTACTATCTCTTGCGTGCCCCCCTAATTGGGGATCAATTAGAGTGGTAGTGCAGTACCCCTCTTAGACCTCCCAAGTTTTAAAAGCTTATAATCGAAATTACTAAAAATAGTAGTTTTAAATTAATATAGAACGTTCAAATTGTGTACAAGGGTTAATTAGTACTTAAAGTACAGCGCGAACTGCATAAGGGCGAAATCAGCCCAAGGGTTCGGATTCTGGACCTTTTAATCGGTTTCAGGGCTAACGAAGATATATAAAAAGCACGATAACTCAACAACTAATGACGCTATCTTCATGAAATTTGTGCTGTAGGTTATTGGTAATGAAACTACGGCGGCGATTGCGTACGGTGAGGATTGGCCAAGGGCTTCGAAACTTAGAACTTTTTGATCGAATTTAGGCCAAACTAGCATAATTCCGAAACAAATGAAGATTTGATTAACCTTCAAATTTGTATCAGAGTGTCGCTTTCGATTTCCTTGGACTCCTTGAAATTTGAGCTCAATTGGAGTCGTGGGTGGGGACCAGACATTTAGTTCCGAGGACCTTAAAGCATATTTTCGAAATTAATAAAGATAGTAACTTGAAACAAATGTAGAAGCTTCAAATTTGGCAAATGGGTGTTCTTTACTATTTCCTGCGTGTACCTTTAATTTTGGATCAATTGGTTTATTCGATTATAATCGATTAATGGTTCAGTACCTCTCTTAGACCTCCGAAGGTTTAAAAGCTTATCGTCAAAATTAATAAAAATAGTAACTTAAAATTAAGATAGAACGTTCCAATTGTGAACAAGGTTTAACTAGTATTAAAAGTATGACAGGGACTACATGGCGAAATCGTACCATGTTTTCGAATTCTGAAACCTTTGAAAGGTTCAAGTGCTAACAAATTTATATCTTAAAAACACCATAACTTTGATTGATTTGAGCCTTTAATATTTTTATACCCTACACCTATAGAATAGGTAAAGGGGTATATTAACTTTGGTATGGTGTTTGTAACCACCTAAAGGAAGCGAGCTAGATATGGAAAAGTATATATATTTGTGATCAGCGTGACCGCCTTAGTCGATATAGCCATGTCCGTCCGTCCGTCCGTCCGTAGGCACGATAACTCAAAAAATAATGGAGCTATCTTGATGAAATTTTAACTGTAGGTTACTAGGACTGAAAGTACGGCGGGGATTGCATATGGGCGAAATCGGCCCATGGGTTCGGATTCTGGACCTTTTAATCGGTTTCAGGGCTAACGAACAAATATAAAAAATCACGATAACTCAACAACTAATGACGCTATCTTCATCAAATTTGTGCTGTAGGTTACTAGTAATGAAACTACTTCGGGAATTGTGTAAGGTCGGGATTGGACCTTGCGTTCGGAACCTAGAACTTTTTGATCGAATTTAGGCCAAACGAGCATAATTCCGAAACCAATGAAGATAGAACCTCCAAATTTAGTATCAGGGTGTCCCTTCCCATTTCCTAAGTGTCTTGTGAATTTGGGTCCCATTGGAGCAGTGGGTCGGGGACCAGCCACACATTTCCGAAGACCTTAAAGCATATCTTTAAAATTAATAAAGATAACAACTTGAAAAAATGTAGAAGCTTCCAATTTGCCACAAGGGTGTTCTTTACTATCTCTTGCGTGTTCCCTTAATTTGGGGTCAATTGGAGAGGTGGTTCAGTACCCCTCTCAGACCTCCCAAGTTTTAAAAGCTTATAATCGAAATTACTAAAAATAGTTACTTAAAATTAAGATAGACCGTTCAAATTGTGTACAAGGGTTAACTAGTACTATAAGTAAAGCGCGGGCTGTATAAAGGCGAAATCAGCTCATGGGTTCGGATTCTGGACCTTTTAGTCGGTGTCAAGGATAACGGACATATATTAAAAATCACGATAACTCAACAACTAATGAGGCTATCTTCATGAAATTTTTGCTGTAGGTTATTGGTAATGAAACTACGGCGGTGATTACGTACGGTGAGGATTGGACAATGGGTTCGGAACTGAGAACTTTTTGATTGAATTTAGGCCAAACTAGCGTAATTCCGAAACCAATGAAGATATAACCTCCAACTTTGGTATCAGGGTGTCCCTTCCTATTGCGTAAGTGTCTTTGAAATTTGGGCCTCATAGGACTAGTGGGTCGGGGACCAGCCAATCAGTTCCGAGGACCTTAAAGCATATTTTCGAAATTAATAAAAATAGTAACTTGAAACAAATGTAGAAGCTTCAAATTTGGCCTAGGGTGTTCTTTACTATTTCTTCCGTGCCCCCCTAATTTGGTATCATTTGGAGTGGTGGTTCAGAACCTCTCTTAGACCCCCAAATATGTAAAAGCTTATCATCGAAATTAATAAAACTAGTAACTTAAAATTAAGATAGAACGTTCCAATTGTATACAAGGGTTAACTATTATTGAAAGTATGACGGGACTGCATATGCGCGAAATCGTACCATGGTTTCGGGTTCTGGAACCCTTGACAAGTTCAAGGACTAAAAAACATATATCTTAAAAACACCATAACTCAAAAGTAATGCCGGTATTTTGATGAAATTTAAACTCTAGGTTACTAGTAATGAAAGTACCATGCGAATTGGTTCTGGTCGAGTTTAATTTCAAAGCCAAAGAATATATTTCCTATGTCCTATGTGTCTCCGAAATCTAGACTAAATTGTAGTGGTTCAGCTATGTTCAAAGGTACTTGCTGCATTTATGTAAAATTTATTTGAATATTTAAATGAATTATATGAAAAGGTCTAAATTTGTAATTGTATTTTAGAAATACATTTATTGCATATTTTGCGTTTATAAGCTTTTCTATTAGGTATATAAACTAACCATTTAAAATAATTGCAATTTTCAAAAATTTGGATTATTAAATATATTATGCTTTGATTATCTTTTTATCACAAAATTTAATAATTAGAATTTTTTCATTTTGTAATTGAATTGGAATAAATATATTTTCATTTATTTCAAGTTTGTTTGTTTTTTAATATTTTCAAATAGATAAATTAGTAAGAATTTGTAATATTTTTTAATAGATAGTGTAATTAGAAAATGTTTTTAGTATTATAAAGTTAATTTGGTTAGCTATGTCTTACGATCAAATTAATAACAGCTTTTATGGTGTTAAAATGACTTATGGATATGTCCTTAAATTTGAACCAAATAGGTGTAGGGTATTTCTAAGTCGGTTGCACCGACTGACTGTTTCTTTACTTGTTAAATAGATAAATTAGTAAGAATTTGTAATATTTTTTAATAGATAGTGTAACTAGAAAATGTTTTTAGTATTATAAAGTTAATTTGGTTTGCTATGTCTTACGATCAAATTAATAATACCTTTTATGGTGTTAAAATGACTTATGGATATCTCATTAAATTTTAACCAAATAGGTGTAGGGTATTTCTAAGTCGGTTGCACCGACTGACTGTTTCTTTACTTTTTATATAATTTCAGACACTCAGCTTCATTGAGTAATGCTCATAGAAAATAAAGAGTTGTATGGCAGCTACTCGAACCCGTGGACCAAAATGGCTGGATTTCATTAGCGATGACGGCTATTACTTAAAAACTAATTTTTAAAAATTTCAAAATCCCAGCTTCTTTAATTGTTGACTTATCGTGGTGACGGACGAACGGACGAACATAAATAGCTGTATATGACTATATAGTCAAAGGGTATAATAAATTTGCCATTACGTTTGTGACGCAGAGAAAGAGGGGGGTAGATATAGACTCAAGTATATGGATCGGATAAGAATCGAAAAACCAATCGATTTAGCTATGTATGTCCGTCCGTCTGTCCGTCTGTCCGTCTGTCCGTCCGTCCGCCTGTCCGTCCGTCACCACGATAACTCAAAAACTAAAGGAGTCTTGATCTTGAAATTTTCGCAAATTGGTTTCTTTGCAATAGCCGTCATCGCTATTTAAATCCAGCCATTTTGGTCCATGGGTTCGGGTAGCTGCCATACAACTTCTTATTTTATATAAGTATTACTATGTACCTATTACAGCTGCGTGTCTGAAATTTTGCCAAAAGTAGTTTAGTTTATGGCCAAAGTTTCTGCAATAATTTGGTTGGTCTACTGCAGTGGGTTCGAGTAGCTGCCGTACAACTTCTTATTTTATATGAGCATTACTTTACACCTAATGAAGCTTGGTGTCTGAAAATTTTGCCAAAAATAGTTTAGTGTAATGGCCAAAATTACTGCAAAATTTGGTTGGTCTACTGCAAAGGGTTCGAATAGCTGCCATACAACTTCTTAGTTTATATGAGTATTGCTCTATTCCTATTAAAGTTGGGTGTTTGAAATTTTGCCAAAAATAGTTTAGTGTAATGGCCAAAGTTACTGCAAAATTTGGTTGGCTTACTGCAGAGGATTCGAGTAGCTGCCATACAACTCCTTCTTTTATATGAGCATTACATTATATGAGCATTACATTATTAGGTGTAGTAATAAAGCTGGTATGTTTGAAATTTTGCCAAAAGTAATTAATGTTTATAATAATAACGATATAATGTTTATATAACGGTCATAAGGGTATCCTAAAGTTGACACAGTCTACTCTACCACACTCTTCCTCGTTTTAAATATTTTTAATGAAGTACAATATCTTAAATGAAGTACAAAAACGATAACCAATCAAACTACTAATACACAAATATGTTATCAAGACTTAGCTTTTTCACATCACAATTAATTTTCATACAATGTAATTCGATCATAATTTTTATTGATAGAACAGCAATTTGAAATAGAATATAAAGGCAAATATAATACAAAAATTAATATGATTTGATTTTTTATACCCTACAACTATAGAATAGGTAAAAGGGTATATTAACTTTGGTATGGTGTTTGTATACACCTATGCCGCTATTTTGATGAAATTTAAACTCTAGGTTACTAGAAATTAAAGTAACGTGGGTATTGGTTCTGGTCGAGTTCGGACAATGAGTTCGGATTCTAGAAGCTTTTGATCGATTTGAGGCCGAACGAGTATATTTTCGAAGCCAAAGAATATATTTCCTATTTCCTATGTGTCCCCGAAATTTAGACTTAATTGTAGTGAAGGTTCAGGTGCCTCCTAAGAAATTCCAAAATTAAAAAGCTTATCTTCGAAATTCATAAAGATAGAAACTTTTAATTTGATACACGGGGCTTCTTTCCTATTTCCGTTTTATAAAACTCTTATACATTTTTAAAAGGCTATGAATTTTACGATAAAACATTTTATGTATAATATTTTATAAATTAAAACAAATTATTTTTTTAATAAACGAAATTTAAACTTAATTGTAGTGGTGGTTCAGGTGCCTCCTAAGAAATCCCAAAATTAAAAAGCTTATCTTCGAAATTCATAAAGATAGAAAATTTTAATTTGATACACGAGGTTTCTTTCTTATTTCCGTTTTATTTACAGCTTTTATATTTTTAAAAGGCTATGAATTTTACCATAAAACATATTATGCATATTAGATAAAGTAAGAAATAAGCAAAATGAGTAATTTAATTTTATACTACTTACGGTAAAAAAACATTTTTCTTTCTTTCATAAAACTTTTTTCTGAATAATTTTTTTTTACATACATATTATGTATGTATGTACATAAAATATGTAATATTTATTAATTAATTATTTTGATTTACATTTAGATTTACCTAAATTAAAATTTTATATACATACATATGTGCATAGTTAATCATACCATATATCGATATAAATATGTACTTATGTATATATAACATCAAACAACATTCGACCACATTCGACATATTAATATGTTCACATGTAGTATATTTATTAGTATCCCACAAAAATTATTTAACAGTTTATATATGTTCATATATTCATCTATTCTAATTTTTATACATACGTCTAAAAACTTTAAAAATATCATGTTTTTATTCTCTACATCTACATAGTTACTTGTTACAAAAATTTTTTAGAAGTATTTTAATATGTTGCTGCACCCAGGCACAATTAGCAACATCCCGAAACATGTTGCTGCATCTAGCGGTAGGTGGTAGAATAAAAAAAATGTGACATAATTTTTATATGAAATTAGCTAATACACGGTGCGCGTTGCAGCGCCTCTCAATGGAGGTTTAATTGAAGTTGATGTTACTGCAAAAAGTTAACACAAAAATTACACACGGTTTACACATGTAAATTTTAAATTGTAGAAAGCAATCTTTTTAAAACGATTTTTCTAGGATTATTCTAGTAATTTTTGAAACTTTCTATAATTCAAAGCAGGTCAAACTACTTTCCAAAATTTTACGTTATTTACTTCCAAAAAATTTTTTTGACCAACCGTAGGACCGACTGTTATTATAATAATAAATAATTAGTAACAAATAATATAAAAAAAAAAAAAATATATATACCTATAATCGTGTTTCCAGCTATACTCTATAATCTAATAATTAATACTGAATAAACAATAACCTATATGTAATTGAACGACAATGTAATTGCAACTGTCATATGCAATTACAATGGCAGTACGCACCTAAAAAACATGACACGGTTTCTCTACTTGACCGATAGATGACACTAGGAAAAAAAATTAAGAAGTGACATCTTGTAGATAGATTACAGTAGACCAATCATTTACTTAATTGAAAAAAGGCAAAAACGATTCGAGACACAAGGCAGAGCCTCGGATAAGAAAAAAGCAGATGGAGATGCCTAGTAGATATCCTGTGCTCCCAAGAGGAGTAATAAGGACAAAAAAAAAAAAAAAAAAAAAAGGACCGACTGTTACCAGACTCAACTCCATTTTCAAGTTGCTTCACACATATAAAATTTGAGGTCAACCGGTCAAATCGTTTCTAATTTAGAGTTAAGTAGCTCAAAAATGTATAAAAAGCCACTGTGCCGAAATGGGTTAACGGACCTACACTTTATCTTTGCACAAAGCAGTATTGCGCAAAATTGGACGTATTTTGCTTCCAAATCTTTTTTTTTGTCAATCGTCGGGCCAGCATGGGTTAACCAATTTCAAGTCTGTTAAAAGAGTTAATTTCATTCTCAAAACGGAACACATATACAAAATTTGTAGAAAATCGGTTAAACCGTTTCTATTTTAGAGTAAAGGAACCAAAAAATTTGTAAAAAGCTGCTGGGCCGCAATGGGTTAATGGAACTCAACAAAAATTTTTTTGAGGTTTTCTTTTTAGCCGAAGCAGTACTTCGCAAATTTTGACAATATTAGCTTACAAAATTATTTTGACCAACCGTCTGGCCGACATGGGTTAACAAATTCCAAATCTGTTAATAGTGTCAACTCAATTCTGACAGGTGAGCACGTACTCAAAATTTGAAGAAAATCAGTCAAACCGTTTCTAATTTAGAGTTAAGTTTTGAAAAAACCTATAAAAAGCTGTTGGGCCGCAATGGGTTAATGCAACTCAATAAAATTTTTTTGGGGCTTTGTTTTTTGCCAAAGCTGAATTTCATAAAATCGGACAAAATTTGGACCCAAAATTTTTTTTGACCACTCGTCGGCCCGACATGTGTTAACAAATTCCAAAATTGTTAATGGTGTCAACTCAATTCTCATAGAGCATCACGTATACAAAATTTGAAATCAATCGGTCAAACCGTTTTCATTTTAGAACAAAGAAGTTTAAATACTTGCACCACAGCCCCAACTTGGCGGTCCGTTAGAGCAAAATTTTTCGGCCACGATTTCTTTCCGTACCCAAAACCCTCTATATACAAATTTTCATGAAAATTGGCTGGGCAGTTTAGGAGTCTATTCGCTACATACAAACAAACAAACAAAGAAACAAATAAACAAACTTTCGCTTTTATATATATAGATGTTGCAGCTATGTAATTATTTAGTCTACAGTAAAGAATACATTATCAGTTCAGTCGTCATTATTAAAAGATAAAATGTGACCATAAAATCGTTTGAACTAAAGAAAGGAAAAAAATGTTGGTAAAAACTTTCTTAGATGAGGATTTTATCATTAATTTTTATAAAAACAAGTAAAGAAACAATCAGTCGGTGCAACCGACTTAGAAATACCCTACACCTATTTGGTTCAAATTTAATGACATATCCATAAGTCATTTTAACGCCATAAAAGCTGTTATTAATTTGATTGTAAGACATAGCTAACCAAATTAACTTTATAATACTAAAAACATTTTCTAATTATACTATCTATTAAAAAATATTACAGCAGTAATATTTATTAATAGATATTTAAAAATATTAAAAAACAAACAAACTTGAAATAAATGAAAATATATTTATTCCAATTCAATTACAAAATGAAAAAATTCTAATTACTAAATTTTGTGATAAAAAGATAATCAAAGCATAATATATTTAATAATCCAAATTTTTGAAAATTGCAATTATTTTAAATGGTTAGTTTATATACCTAATAGAAAAGCTTACAAACGCAAAATATGCAATAAATGTATTTCTAAAATACAATTACAAATTTAGACCATTTCATATAATTCATTTAAATATTCAAATAATATTTACATAAATGCAGCAAGTACCTTTGAATATAGCTGAACCACTACAATTAAGTCTAGATTTCGGAAACACATAGGACATAGGAAATATATTCTTTGGCTTTGAAATTAAACTCAACCAGAACCAATTCCCATGGTACTTTCATTACTAGTAACCTAGAGTTTAAATTTCATCAAAATACCGGCATTATTTTTTGAGTTATGGTGTTTTTAAGATATGTGTTTGTTATTCCTTGAACTTGTCAAGGGTTCCAGAACCCCAAACCATGGTACGATTTCGCCCATATGCAGTCCCGTCATACTTTCAATACTAGTTAACCCTTGTATACATTTGGAACGTTCTATCTTAATTTTAAGTTACTAGTTTTATTAATTTCGATGATAAGCTTTTACACATTTGGGGGTCTAAGAGAGGTCCTGAACCACCACTCCAAGTGATCCCAAATTAGGGGGGCACGGAAGAAATAGTAAAGAACACCCTGGGCCAAATTGGAAGCTTCTACATTTTTTCAAGTTGTTATCTTTATTAATTTTAAAGATATGCTTTAAGGTCTTCGGAAATGTGTGGCTGGTCCCCGATCCAGTAGTCCAATGGGACCCAAATTCCCAAGACACTTAGGAGATAGGAGGGGACACCCTGATACCAAATTTGGAAGTTCTATCTTCATTGGTTTCGGAATTATGCTCGTTTGGCCTAAATTCGATCAAAAAGTTGTAGGTTCCGAACGCATGGTCCAATCCCGACCTTACGGAATCCCCGAAGTAGTTTCATTACTAGTAACCTACAGCACAAATTTTATGAAGAAAGCGTCATTAGTTGTTGAGTTATCGTGGTTTTTTATATATGTTCGTTAGCCCTTCGATCGATTAAAAGGTCCAGAATCCGAATTCATGGGCCGATTTCGCCCATATGCAATCCCCGCTGTACTTTCAGTCCTAGTAACCTACAGTTAAAATTTCATCAAGATAGCTCCATTATTTTTTGAGTTATCGTGCCTACGGACGGACGGACGGACGGACGGACATGGCTATATCGACTCAGGCGGTCACGCTGATCACAAATATATATACTTTTCCATATCTAGCTCGCTTCCTTTAGGTGGTTACAAACACCATACCAAAGTTAATATACCCCTTTACCTATTATATAGGTGTAGGTTATAACAAGTAAAGAAACAGTCAGTCTTTGCAACCGACTTAGAAATACCCTACACCTATTTGGTTCAAATTTAAGGACATATCTATGGTGATGACTTATGAGTCATTTTAACACCATAAAAGCTGTTATTAATTTGATCGTAAGACATAGCTAACCAAATTAACTTTATAATACTAAAAACATTTTCTAATTACACTATCTATTAAAAAATATTACAAATTCTTACTAATTTATCTATTTAAAAATATTAAAAAACAAACAAACTTGAAATAAATGAAAATATATTTATTCCAATTCAATTACAAAATGAAAAAATTCTAATTATTAAATTTTGTGATAAAAAGATAATCAAAGCATAATATATTTAATAATCCAAATTTTTAAAAAATTGCAATTATTTTAAATGGTTAGTTTATATACCTAATAGAAAAGCTTATAAACGCAAAATATGCAATGAATGTATTTCTAAAATACATTTACAAATTTAGACCTTTTCATATAATTCATTTAAATATTGAAATAAATTTTACATAAATGCAGCAAGTACCTTTGAACATAGCTGAACCACTACAATTAAGTCTAGATTTCGGAGAAACATAGGACATAGGAAATACATTCTTTGGCTTTGAAATTACACTCGACCAGAACCAATTCCCATGGTACTTTCATTACTAGTAACCTAGAGTTTAAATTTCATCAAAATACCGGCATTATTTTTTGAGTTCTGGTGTTTTTGAGTTATGGTGTGTGTGCCTACAGCACAAATTTCATGAAGATAGCCTCATTAGTTGTTGAGTTATCGTGATTTTTAATATATGTTCGTTATCCGTTACACCGACGAAAAGGTCCAGAATCCGAACCCATGGGCTGATTTCTCCCTTCTACAGCCCGCGCTTTACTTATAGTACTAGTAAACCCTTGTACACAATATATTTTTATTTTTTTTTTATTTTTTTTTTATTTTTTTTATTTTATTTATTTATTTATTATAAATTCATGATATTACAGTTATAAAATTACAATATACTAGACTTAGACAATAACTTAAAATTGGTATAAGAGTCTTTGCAATTATAATATATATATATACAGCTATGGAGTATAAATACAAAAATTAAATATATATTTTTACTATAACCTAATGTATATTTAAAAATAAAATATTAATTTATTTAATCTGTTTCTCAAATACGTTCTTAGTAGTTCATGTGGTAGTCCTCTTATTCCAATTTCATATAATCTGTCCAACAATATTTGATGGTCAACTGTGTCAAATGCCTTACTCAGATCTACAAAAACGGAGCATACATAGTTTCCTTTATCAAGATGTCCAATAATAGATTTCACAGAATCATTGATTGCTACATCAGTTCCATGCGACTTTTGGAAGCCAAACTGATTGATGTCAAATCCGCCTGCACATTTAATGAATTCACATATTCTTTTATTAATTATTTTTTCAAATATTTTACTCATGCAGCTAGTGAGTGTTATCGGCCGGTAATTAGATGTTTCCAAGGGAGAACCATTCTTGTATATTGGAATCACAGTACTGCATTTTAATAAACTAGGATAGTTTCCTGTGCGAAAGCTATCATTAATAAAATTACTAATTATCGGAGATATTATCTCAGCTACCGCTTTTAACTCTTTTGCTGCTATATTATCTGAGCCAGGTGAATTATCTTTTAGATTCATAATAACATTAAGCACTTCTATTTCATTAGTAGGTACCAAGAACATGGAACTTTCATTTATTTTATTTTTTATTATATTTTCTTCTTTAGTTTGTATTTTATCAGCTAACTCTCTTCTAACATTACTAAAATGTTCATTAAAGCCGTTGGCAATGTCTTTGCTAATATTTTATCATTGTGTCTTATTTCCTTTATAATATTGTTACTATCTGCTTTTTGGTTTGCTATCTGAGAGTTCAGAACATTCCATATCTTTTTAGTATTTGAACCAGCTTCTTGTAGTTTTCTATTAAAATAATTTTGCTTTGCTTTCTTTATCTCTACATTAACCTTGTTTTTTAATTCATTATATTTTATTTTATGCTCCGCAATATTAGGGTATTTTTTATGATACTTATACAATTTATTTCTGTGTTCTATTAGTTTTAAAATTTCTCTGGATATCCACGAATTATTTTTTCTAATTCTCATATATTTAACACTTGTACTAGTGTCCTTGCAATATTTTATAACTTCAATCAATTCATCAATATTTTGACAAGTATGTCTACGTAAGTGATATTCCAACAGATATGAGTATTTAGCATAGTTAGACCAGTTATTTGATTATACACCATCGTTTCAAGTTTTCTGAGAACTGATTTAATTTCAACACATACTGCTTTATGATCTAGGTTAGGAATATCATGCAAAGTGATATTAAAACCAAATCGATTCGTCTTAAGATCTGAAAGAACATGATCTAACAGAGTCGCTGAGTTTAATGTAATTCTAGTAGCTTCATTCATGTTATTTATGTTAACAGAGTTAACATCTAGCATATCCATATACATTCTGCTTGCGTCCGTTTCAGAGAGCAAATCGATGTTAGTATCACCAACCACAATTATATTTTTGTACTTATTGAATAGCTGATCTAGATGTTCTATAAATGCCTTATTGTTTTCAGACGGGCTTTTGTAACATACGGCAATATTAATGGTAGGTTTGGTATCTTCTAAAGAAATTACAATAGTATTGAACGTAATAGATGTTTCCAAAACTTTGTGACTAATACCTTGCTTTACATATATTGCGCAGCCACCTCCTCTGCTTAAATTATTAGAGATAAAGGATGCTGTATACCCAGGAATATTAAAGTATTTTTCTTCTTCTGAATAAAGCCAAGTTTCTCCAACCTTAATATTATCAACATCATTTTTAATTTTTATAAATGTTTCAATTTCGATTAGATTTTTCCTCAAACTTCTAGCATTAAAATGCACCATTTTCAAATTCAATAGTTTGTCCATCATCATGGTCTTCCAATCAAATAATTTTGCCATGATTCTCTATATCTCTGCACATTCTCTCTGTATTTATTTTCTACATGTCTCCTAAAATGAGCTAGATCTTGTAGCACTTGTAACATTGTTGTATATTCTGTGTTCTCTAAGCCGAGAAATAGCATAAATATTGTCACCAGATATAATAGCATTTCTAGTTAATCTGACAATCGGTGGAGCTAGTGGATTAATAAAGCTTTTGTTATTTGACTTTGCAATCTCACTACTGCCTACGTTTATCGTTTCACCCTTTATCCAGTTAGCATATTTAGTTGTTGGCACTACAAGTTGTCTTTCATCTTTAGGCACGTCTTTATTCATAAGAGTAATATTATTATTAGCAATATTATTATTTTTATTTTGACTATCATTAATATTCTCACTCTGATGAAGTTTATTGTTGGAATCTGTTGTCACGATGTCCTTGGAATTTTTGTCAGAGAAACATATATTATTATTACTGTTCTTTTTAACTTGGATTGTGCAAGTTTTCTTGTTTGCATTAATTATCTTTTTGAAGGGTAATAGTTTAAGTAATACACTGCATTTTTGGCTTTGACCAGATTTTTTATTTGATTCTTCCGTTTTTGTTATAATTTTTCTTACAATATCCAATTTATTTTCCATATTATTATTATTATTATTATTATTATTATTATCATTATTATTATTATTATTGTTATTATTAATATTGCTATTATTATTATTGTTATTATTATTAATATTATTATTATTATTAATGTTATTATTATTATAATTTTTATTTTTATTATTATTATTATTTTTAGTATTATTATTATTATTATTATTATTATTAGTATTGACATTAATATTATTATCATTAGTATTAGTATGTTCACTACTAATAGCCACAGCAATTGAGTTTTTGTTTTCTTTCTCAACTATCATTGATTGCTAATATCCAATTTTTTGTTTTAGATTGCTTAACTTTCTTTGGTAAACTGGACACGTTACACTGAAGTCTTGTGATCAACGTTTAAACCAAGCTTAAGTGTTTCATTAACTTTTAAACAATTAATACGTTTGTTAACTTCTTCTTTATTACAATCTTTACTTTTGTGATTTTGATGGCATTTGCTACATGTTTCCTCTTTGGTACAATTTACAGCTTTGTGATTAAACCCCTTGCATTTGTAGCATCGTAGAACTCTCAAAGCATAGAAAACTTTACAACGCTCCCATCCTATTGATACCTTTTCATTTTCAATCGCTTTTCGGAAAGATTCTTTATCAATTTCTATTATAGCATTATATTTAGCATTTGTAAAATTTTTTGCTTGATATATTTTTACCACTTTCATAGAACTGTGCTCTAAATTAGCGTTCTGAGCCTTAAGTTTGTTAATTAAGTCTTCTTCAGTATATTTAACACCCATATGTACTACTTCAATTTTTGTTTTTATTTCAGCTGGCACCTTAATTTCATAATCTTCCATCTTATTTTCAAGTTTATTTATTGTTTTATCCCGTTCTTCTTTTGTATCAGTTTCAATAAGCACAATTCCATTTTTCCTATTTACCACATTTTTTATCTTGAGATTTATTGGATCCACTTGTTTACTTAAATCCATTTTAGCTAATTGGCATTTTTGTTATTGTTTAGGTTTAATAACCAGTGGTACACCTGTTTTTATTGGTGGCAAATTTTTTTTGCTTACAATAGCACTTTTTAAAATATCAGCAAATGAAATATTTTGACCTATATTTATATTTTTTTTATTTTCATGGTTTAAAATTTTTAATTCACTACACAGTTCATTGTTCTTAGATATTGTATTTTTAAGGTTGGCATTTATATTTGCACTCTCCGATTTGAAGGTTTCCGTAAGTTGACACATTTTTTCAATTTCGCTTTTTTGTTCTTTTTTTATTTGCTCTAATCTCTCTAAGTATCTTCCTTCGATGGCTTTTAGTAATTGAATAACCTCTTGTTAATTTTTCTTCAAAGCACATTCAAATTCAGCCTTATATTCTTTTAAATAATCACTATTTTTTTTGACTGAGCAATCTATGTTTTGAACCACCATATCAACATTTTGGATGTATAAAACACATTCATCACATATAAATTTGATATTGGGATTCACATTTAGTACTCCAATTGAAGACTGATCTAGTCCCGAGCATTTAATTTGACTGTGGTATATCTTGTTACATACCCCAGCACACCTTACACCTGTTTCACCTCTAATTTTCAGCTTACATTTAGTACAATCCATTGCTATCACAAGCTTATGGTTGTAAGAACAACTGCTCGATCACTTTAAATAATGAAGTGATCAAATTTCAATTTCAAGCGGTAATAAAAAAATTACGCAATTTAAATTTAATAAAAAAATAAAAATTATTAATTTCAGTTTTTCCGTTAATTTTTAGCACGTCTACATTCGATAACGATTTAATTAGTTATATATGATTTAAACGGTCTATCTTAAATTTAAGTAACTATTTTTAGTAATTTCGATTGTAAGCTTTTAAAACTTGGGAGGTCTGAGAGGGGTACTGAACCACCTCTCCAATTGATCCCAAATTAGAAGAACACGCAAGAGATAGTAAAGAACACCCTTGTGGCAAATTGGAAGCTTCAACATTTTTTCAAGTTGTTATCTTTATTAATTTTAAAGATATGCTTTAAGGTCTTCGGAAATGTGTGGCTGGTCCCCGATCCAGTAGTCCAATGGGACCCAAATTCCCAAGACACTTAGGAGATAGGAGGGGACACCCTGATACCAAATTTGGAGGTTCTATCTTCATTGGTTTCGGAATTATGCTCGTTTGGCCTAAATTCGATCAAAAAGTTGTAGGTTCCGAACGCATGGTCCAATCCCGACCTTACGGAATCCCCGAAGTAGTTTCATTACTAGTAACCTACAGCACAAATTTTATGAAGAAAGCGTCATTAGTTGTTGAGTTATCGTGATTTTATATATATGTTCGTTAGCCCTTCGATCGATTAAAAGGTCCAGAATCCGAACTCATGGGCCGATTTCGCCCATATGCAATCCCCGCTGTACTTTCAGTCCTAGTAACCTACAGTTAAAATTTCATCAAGATAGCTCCATTATTTTTTGAGTTATCATGCCTACGGTCGGACGGACGGACGGACATGGCTATATCGACTCAGGCGGTCACGCTGATCACAAATATATATACTTTTCCATATCTAGCTCGCTTCATTTAGGTGGTTACAAACACCATACCAAAGTTAATATACCCCTTTACCTATTCTATAGGTGTAGGGTATAATAAATGATAATATTATAATTTAGTTACATAATCAATTTATTAATTGTGACTAATAATGACATCAATACTTAGAATATATACCAAATACACTCAAGAAAACCTGTCAACAAGTGCGAATTATAATGTTAGAGTTCAATGTTAACGTTTAGTTTTGGAAAAACATACACTGATGAATATGTTACTGTTTTATAGAAACATAAAAGTTTGGGAAAATATAAAAATGGGAAAGGTTTCCAAATTTTTGTTTAGCAAACTTATGAGGGATCTGCCTATCCCCCTCTTATCCCAACCCTTCCATTTGTTTAGGTTTTAGGAAATCAAATGTGAACTAAACCGAAATTTGGAATTTTAGCTAGAATTTTATTATCTAAGCCAAAAAAGTTAAAACTAAGAGTCAATTTCTTCAATTTAAAGAAACTCTTCCCAACTTAAGAAAAACCTTTAACATATGTTGAAATATAATGCTGCCGCTGTAAATTTTGTATTTTTTTTCAAAAGAAATTTTAACAGGTATTCAAGTTACGACTCCTGCTAAATTTTGAAGGTCTAACTTCTCCCAAAATTTCAAAACCCTATCTTCAACCCTTTAAAAGATATGTGGAGCCAAACATTTTGCAAAAATTGGGTTTTGCATAGTGGTAAATTTTAGTACCGTATGGCAACGCTAAATATTTGCATTTTAAAGTTATTTAAAGCTTATAACACCAGCTATCTTTTGTCCTTTTCAGATTGAAAATTCACTTAACAGAACTTATGTTATAACAATTTAAAAATAGGGCTTTTTCAAACTTTTGTAGCTCCTCAACAGTTAAGGCTACAGATAAAGGTTCTTCAACGAAAAAAATTTTTTTCCAGTATTTATAGTGGTTAAAATTTCTTTACTCTATTTCAAACGGTGTAAAAGTTTTTGTAAACATACGGACGGCCGTACGGAAGGACTGACGGACTGAGTGAAGCTATATAGGAACATTTTTATAAAATTTTTTCAAAATGTGCTTAAAAGATTTTTTAACTTATTTATAATTAAGTTGGCACAAAGTTTTAAAATAGATTTTCACCAATTTAGAAAAATTTCAAATAATTTATATACGCATTGTTTTTTGTATTTTTATACCCTACACCTATGAAATAGAAAAAGGGTATATTAACTTTGGTATGGTGTTTTTAAGCACATAAAGGAAGCAAGCTAGATATGGAAAAGTATATATATATTTTTGATCAGCTTGACCGCTTGAGTCGATATAGCCATGCCCGTCCGTAGGCACGATAACTCAAAAATTAATGATCCTAGCTTGATGAAATTTTAACTGTAGGTTACTAGGACTTAAAGTACGGAGGGGATTGCATATGGGCGAAATCGCCCCATGAGTTCGGATTCTGTACCTTTTAACCGTTTTAAGGGCTAACGAGCATATAAAAACAAGTGAGGAAAAAAACCAAGGGTTTTTAAAAAGCACATTTTCAAAATTATATATGGTTTCTTACTGAGTATTTTATCATTTATTTTTATAAAAATATATATAAAAATAAATGAAATATTATAATTTAGTTATTTCATTAATTTTTTAATTTTATGACCATTAGGGAAATACTTAGAATATAACCCAAATTCACTCAAGAAAACCTGTTAATAAGTGCGAAATATAATGTTGGAGCTTCAATGTTAACGTTTAATTTTGGAAAAACATACACTGGTTAATAAGTTACTGTGTTATAAAAACATAAAAGTTTTAGTTTTTAAGACCTAGTAGCCCTTTAATAGGGAAGGTTCCCAAATTTTTGCTTAGCAAACTTATGATGGAACTGCCCATCCCCCTCCTGTTTAGAAGATATGTGCGGTCAAAAATTTAGCAAAAATTGAGTTTTGCTTAATGATAAATTTTGGTACCCTATTTCAACCCTATACATTTAAACCATATATTTTTGTGAAGTCTGTAAAAGCAGCTCTCTTACACCGTTTTTAGCTTTTTTGCAATTTTCGGGGGCTGTAACTTCGGCCTTCAAACTAACCTTCAAAATTAAGAAAAACCTCTGGCACATGGGGGACCATCCACACAGTTCCGAAGATCTTAAAGCATATAATTGAAATTAATAAAAAACAGTAGCTTAAAATTAAGATCGACCTTCCAACTGTGTACAAAGGTTAATTTGTATTAAAAAAACAGCGGGGACTGCATGTGGGGCAAGATAGTCTCATGGATTCGTATTCTGGACCTTTTGACTGCCTTAAGGGCTAAAGACCATATAAAAACGAGGAAGACTATAGTTTCCCTTGTCAACTTTTAGATACTCGTGCATACCCACTAACCGTTATTTATTTCCCTTATATTATACATAATTACAAAAAAAAATATAAAAAAGTAAAATAGTTAAACAAAATTTAACTCATTATCCCATCATTTTTGCTTAAATTTATAATAATTTAAATTAAATTTTAATTCATTATGCCATAAAAATTGGTCCGAGTAATGTCCAACTTTGCTAACTAACTTGCCCTATTACTTTACCTGCCCAGTTTTAATTTTAACCTCGTAGCTTCATTAGATTCACAGATATCGAATTGACAATTTTGTATGGCAGCTGCGCGAAAACGGGCCATTATATTTTGAAACTCCATATAAGTGCTCGATTCATTATATAACTAACCATGTATAATTTTCATCCTCGTAGTAATTAGTTTTGAAGAAATTCATATTGGTGCAAAGAAGTTGTATGGCAGCCCCCCGAAAATGGGGCCGAAACATTTTGAAACTTCATATAAATGATCGATTCATTATATAACTAACCGTGTGTAATTTTCATCCTCGTAGTATAGATAATCTGTTTTCAAGAAATTTATATTGGTGCAAAGAAGCTGTGTAGCAGCTGCCGAAAATGGTTCCGTAACATTTTGAAACTACATATATGTCCTCGATTCATTATATAACTAACCGTGTGTAGTTTTCATTCTCCTGGTATAATTACTTTTGAAGAAATTCATATTGGTTTAAATAAGTTGTGTGGCAGCTCCCCGAAACTTTGTTCTGGGCTTAACCAAAAAGAATAGGGAACTTCAAATGTCCAAAAAATGTTTTGTGTGAATTTCAAAACTGCAGCATTTTAAACTACGTATCATTTAAATCATATGAAATCGTAACTCGAAAGATATGTTATCTACAAAAAAAAAACAAGAAAACAAAAAGAAACAAAATTCATATAATTTCATGTTCGATACAAGTTGCATAGCAAAATCTCAAATTTTTATATGAAAATATTGGAGTTGAAAAAGTTAGTTGGTCGAGAGCTAGCCGAAGTTTTGGTCCGATCTTAACCAAAAAAAAATAGGGAACCTAGAAATTGATTAAAAAATATTTTGTGAAAATTTCAAAACTGTCGCTTCTTTAGTTTTTTAGTTATCGTGCTGACACACAGACGGGCGGACGGACGAACAGACACACATAGCTAGATTGACCTTTTTTCGATTCTGAGCCGATACGTACCCTTGACACTATATCTAGCTGGTCTAGATCGATGCGTTACAAACGGAGGAGCAATTTTAATATAACCGATGTCATATATGTATGCACGGGTATAAAAATCAGGAAAACTCAACAACTAATGGCGCTACCATCATGAAATTTATGCTGTAGGTTACCAGTAATGAATCAACGACGGGAATTCCGTACGGACGAAATCGGACTATGGGCTCGGGTCCTAGAACTTTTTGATCGAATTTAGGCCAAACAAGCATAATTCCGAAACCATAAAAGATAAAACTTTAAAATTTGTTGTCAGGTTGTCTCTTCCTATTCCGTTAGTGTCCTCAAAATTTGGAAAATAATAAAGATGGTAACTTCAAAAAAATGTAGAAGCATCAAATTTGACACAAGGGTGTATTTTACTATTTCCTACGTGTTCCCTCATTTTATGATCAATTGGTGTGGTGGTTCAGGTACCTATATAGGTTTAAGAGTTTTTAATCGAAATTAATAAAAATAGTAACTTAAAATTAATAGTTTGAAAATTGGGCTAACGAACATATATCTAAAAAACACCATGACTCAAAAACTAATGATGCTATTTTGATGAAATTTAAACTCTAGGTTACTCGTAATGAAAATACAGAGCGGATTGGTTCCGGTCCAGATCGGACAATAGGTTCCGGTTCTAAAGTTTTTGATCGGATTGAGGCCAAACGAGTATAATTTCGAAACCATAGAAGGTAGAGCCTTAAAATTTGGGACACAAGTGTTTTTTTCCTATTTGCTTTGTGTCCGTAAATTTTGGATTAATTGGAATAGTGTTTTGCGTACCACACCCTCTACTCGCAAGACCTTAAAGCGCATATTGAAAATTATTAAAGATAGTAACTTGAAATAACATAGAAGCTTTAAATTTGGTATAACGGTGTTTTTTCCTATTTCTTTTGTGTTTGAGAAATTTATACTTATTTGTACTGGTGGTTCAGGTACCTCCAAAGAAATCCCTAAATTAAAAAACTTATCTTCGAAATTCATGAAGATAAAAACTTTAAATTTGATACACGAAGGTTCTTTCCTATTTCCGTTCTTATTTAAAACACTTATATTTTTAAATGGCTAAGAATTTTACTGTAAACCATATTATGTTTTATATTTTATAAAATAGAATATATTTTTAATTAACGAATAAATTTCTTTTTTTTTAATTTTTATTATATCATAAATTTTATTAAATTATTACCATAGGTATTTTGCAAGATACTTAAGTTATGTTCAAAGGTACTTGTTGCATGTACGTAAAATTTATTTTTATATTTAAATGAATTATATGAAAAGTTTTAAATTTGTCATTGTATTTTAGAAAAACATTTATTGCATATTTTGATGGCTATGCATTCTTTGCACATCCACAAAACATGTGCCTCTACCTGTTTTATTTTCTTATACTTACTGTCTGATATTCCATTACATATAACATCTTTTACGTTCTGTTCCTTTTTCACTTCTTGAACACAAATTTTACAATCATCCACTTCATTATGAGTATCTGCCATGATATTGTTCCTATTGTTCACAAACATTTATTGAATAACTAATTAAACCTTAGATTATGTAAATATAACTACTTTACATTTTGCTTGTAGTACTATTTCGGTCTACCGTGTGTTTACCAAATTCTAGTATGTACACAAACCACTATGTTATATTTTTGCTTTTTTATTATTTATAATTGTTATTATTTTTTATCATGTGTTGATATTTTAGTAATTTATTCTAAATTTTAGTAATACTACTTAAATTATAGAAAAGTATTATTTGATATTTTTATTTAGCTTAATATTTTAATACGTTTTTCGCAGTATATTATATGATTGTATGTAGTTATTTTATCTTAGTAATAAATTATTAGTTATATTAGTTATTTTTATTATTTTTTTTATGATTTTTATCTATTTTATTATTATAATTTTTAATGTATATTATCATGTGTGGTTGTAAATTCGAAGGGTTTACTACTTTAGTATGTATTATTTATATTATGTGAAATGTATTATAAAATATATTATGCATATTTTATTTATAATTCTTATTTGTAGTTATTTCTTTACGAAACTAATCCTAAGTATTCTAAATTATGTACAAATAATCTCAAATTACTTTTGTTTTCTAATGTAAACAAATTTAAATTTATCAAAAACGAGGAAAATTATAGTTGCCCATGTCAACTTTTAGATACCCGTGCATACACTATTGTGTATTAAATAAATAAGAATTTCATATATTGCAATTGAACTGTTTGACAGAAAATTCAAAATATTTGTTTTTTTTATATTTAATTAAAAAAAATATTAATAAAAAAAGGATGAATTAAAAAAAAAAGGTGAATTTAAAAAAAAAATATGCTCTGAACGAGATTCGAACCCACACTTTTCAATTAAAAGGCCGACGTCCTAATTACTAAGCCATCGATTTTTTGTTTAACTTAATTTTTTTTTTTTTAATTTTATAGTTGCTATGCTATCAATTGTGTTGTTTTTAAAAATTGTTTTGAATTTTGTTATAAAAATATTGAAAAAAAATTAATAATTTATAGTATAAATGAGAGTTTTCTGTCAAATTTTCTATAAAATAAAATTTCTCATACACAAAATAAATACAGATTTAATTTTAATTAAAAATAAAATAGATAAAAAACGAGAAAGATTATAGTTGCCTTTGTCAACTTTTAGATACCCGTGCGTGTATTAAATAAATAAGAAATTCTTATATTGCAATTGAACTGTTTGACAGAAAATTCAAAATATTTGTTTTTTATATTTAATTACAAAAAAAAATAATAAAAAAAAAATGAATTAAAAAAAAAGATGAATTTAAAAAAAAAATATGCTCTCAACGAGATTCGAACCCACACTTTTCAATTAAAATGTCGACGTCTTAACCACTAAGCCATCGACTTTATATTCATCTCAATTTTTTTTTAAATTATTATAGTTGCGATGGTATCAATTGTTTGTTTTGAATAACTGTTTTGAATTTTTTTAAAAATGTATTAAAAAAAATAAATAATTTATAAATGAGAATTTTAAAATGAATTTAAAAAAAAAAAAAATTTCGCCCCAGCCAGGAATCGAACCGAAACGTTTTGACTACTAGTCCCATGTCCTATCCACTATACCATAGAACAATTAATAATTTGTCTACAAAACGAGTTTTTATTTATCTCATTATTTTTTATACCCGTGCATATATATATGAACATCGCGTATATTAGATTTGCTCCTCCGTTTGTAACGCATCGATCTAGACGAGCTAGATATAGTGTCAAGGGTACGTATCGGCTCAGAATCGAAAAATTAGTCGATCTAGCTATGTGTGTCTGTCCGTCCGTCCGTCCGTCCGTCCGTCCGTCCGTCCGTGTGTCATCACGATAACTCAAAAACTAAAAGGGCTAGAGTCTTGAAATTCACACAAAGTCATTTTTAGACAATTTCTAGGTTCCCTATTGTTTTTGGTTAAAATCGGACCAAGGCTTCGGGGAGCTGCCATACAACTTTTTTGCACCAATATGAATTTCTTCAAAACTATTTATACTACGGGGATGAAAATTACACACGGTTAGTTTTATATTGACTCCGGCACTTATATGAAGTTTCAAAATGTTAGGGCCCCATTTTCGGGGGGCTGCTATACAACTTCCTTGCACCAATATGAATTTCTTCAAAACTAATTATGCTACGCGGATGAAAATTACACACGGTTAGTTATATAATGAATCGAGCACTTATATGAAGTTTCAAAATGTTAGGGCCCCATTTATGGGGGGCTGCCATACAACTTCTTTGCACCAATATGAATTTCTTCAAAACTAATTATACTACGAGGCTGAAAACTACACACGGTTAGTTATATAATGAATCGAGCACTTATATGAAGTTTCAAAATGTTAGGGCCCCATTTTCGGGGGGCTGCCATACAAAGTTTTCGATTCAATAACTGTGAATCTAATAAAGCTACAAGGTTAAAATTAAAATTGGGCAGGTAAATTAATAGGGCAAGTTACTTGGCAAAGTTGGACATCACTCGGACCATCGGACTTTTAGGGTGGGCCAATTTTTTTTTTTTGTTTTTTTTTTTTGTTTTTTTTTTCTTTGTTGTTTTTTTTTTTTTTTTTTTTTTTTAAGCTTAAGTTATGGGACAATGAATGAAAACTTTTTTTTTTTTTTTTGTGATTTTTTTTTTTTTTTTGTTAATTTTTTTTTTTTTTTTTAAGCTAAAGTTATGGGACAATGAATGAAAATTTTGTTTTTTGTTTTGTGACTTTTTTTTTTTTTTTGTTAATTTTTTTTTTTTTTTTTACGTCAAAATTATGGGGTAATGAGTTAAATGTATAAGAGAAGTAAATTACGGTTTATTTTATACACCATAGTGGGTATGCACGGGTATCTAAAAGTTGACAAGGGCAACTATAATCTTCCTCGTTTTTTAATAATTGTAGTTGCTAAGGTATCAATTGTTTGTTTTAAATAACAGTTTTAAATAATCGTAGTTTCTATGGTATCAATTGTTTGTTTTAAATAACAGTTTTGAATTTTTTTATAGAAATATTAAAAAAAATTAATAATTTTTAATATAAATGAGAGTCTTCTGTCAAATTTTCTATAAAATAAAATATTTTCAAACATAAAATAAATACATATATTTTATTCAAAAAAAAATAGATAAAAAAAAAATGAATTTAAAAAAAAAAAAAAATTTCCTTTAGCCTGAATTCGAACCGAGACATTTTTGCTACAAGTAACATGTCCTAACCACTACATTATGAATCGATTAATAATTAAACAACAATTTGTTTGTTTTTATATTTGGTTTCTATTTCGTTATTAATTTAGAAAATACTCATAAAATATCGAAAAATTTGTATGGCAGCTACCCGAAGCCTTTCTCCGATTTTAACCAAAAATAGGGAACCTACAAATTGTCTAAAAATTACTTTGTGAAAGTTTCAGAACTCCAGCTCTTATAGTTTTTGAGTTATCGTGCTGAAGGACGGACGGACGGGCTGACGGACAGACACACATAGCTAGTTCGATTCACTTTTCGATGCTGATTCGATACGTACTCTTGACACTATATCAAGCTCGTCAATTTGAAGTAGTTTTAATATACCCGATGTTCATATATGTATGCAAGGGTATAAAAACAAAAGATAAATTTGCAATGCTGTTGCTAAGTGTAATTTCAAATTAAAAAAAGAAAAAATATAATAAGGTGTCGATGTGACCGTTACCGTTGTGTTTTTCAAAAGGCTAAGAATTTTACCATAAAACATATTATGTATAGTATTTTATAAATTAAGAGCAAAATATTTTTTTAATAAACAATTACATTCCTTTTTTTTAATTTTTATTATATCATATATTTTATTGAATTATTACCATAGGTAATACATAATTACGACATTTTGCAAGATACTTAAGTTGTAAAATTTATGCTTATATTTAAATGAATTATATGAAAAGTTTTAAATTTGTAGTTGTATTTTAGAAATACATTTATTGCATATTTTTCGTTTATAAGCTTTATAATATGTAATAATGGTTTGATTCAAAAAATTAATGAGTTTACCCGAGTCACGCAGACATCTAATACGAGAATAATTACGAATATAATAGGCTTAACTGCAACAATAAATAATTACTTAAAGATAAGTTATCACGAAGCAATATGTATAAATATAGAAAAGAATAAAATAATTATCCTATGATATAAACAAAATTTTGAAATGATTGAGCTCTTGAAATATAATAAAAATAATATAGCAAATGAATTTATTACTAACCTTAACTTGAATTACTTAAATTTTGATTTACAAAATTACACAAACGATTATATTAAAATATTTGATGATAAATTTAATGAAACTTTAAACAAATTTAGGATAAAAGTAAAAATATTACCAGTTGGTGTAAGTTGGTTTAACCAGAGGTTAAAACAATTGAAAAACAGGAAAATAATAGCTCACCCGTTACGAAGCTACATCCCCCCAAAATTTGAAAAAGTCATATATTTAAATTGTTATAACATGATTTAGCGGTGATTATACATGAGGTGTATTTTCAATCTGAAAAGGGTAAAAGCTAGCTGGTTTTATAAAATTAATAAATTTTTAAAAGGCAAATGTTTAGGATTGCCATACTATAGGTTAAAAGGGTATACCAAATATGCCATTATGTCATTATACTTCGTCAATAATAGTTTACTTGGATTGCCAACGTTTGAATAAAATATATTCGATTGTTTAGAAAAAGTGTAGGTTTCTTTTTAGGAAAAATGTTTTAAAATATTATGTATTTAAGCATAATATATACGAAATTGAATTTTTTGATTTTTAAATTTTATTAGAAAAACAAAAACTGCAATTTTACACTGAAATCTATTTTTAAAATACAACAACTGTAAAATAGATAAAAAACAAAGACTTACGAAAAAATGTAGAGAAGGAAAATGTTATGTTACTTAAATTTAAGGATATTATTATTCGAATTCTTTATTAGCTTTATTTTTATTATTATTAATATTACCTCAAGTAGGTATTGCACTATTTGAGGAGATCAAAAAAAATTGTTTTATTAATTAAGTGAGCTTTTGGAATAAAGGTTAACTTGTGTTAATACCAAAAATTTGAAAATTTGGAAAAATGGTAGTACAAAATTTTCAATTAAATTAATTTAATCGTTTAAGGCAATAAAATTTATAAAGAACTTCATGGCGTCGTCGTGGGAAATGGATTAATCGAACTTAATAAAAATTTTTTGCAACCAGTCTTTTAGACTTCAAAATCAATCTGTAAAAATGAACACATTCGGAAACACAAAAGTTTTGGAAGCCCGCCGGGCCGAAATGGGCTTATTTGTTCCAACCAACTTTATACAACTAATTCCGTTTGGTAAGAGGAACATTCGTGCAAAATTTCAAGTCAATCGATCAAACCGTTTCGACTCGACATCAAAAAAATGAAAAAGCTTAAAACGGCTCTGGAGCCTCAAACTGTTGACTTATAAAAATGTGACATAGCCTATGTCCCTCCCCGGGCCCTCAGAACCTTCTCTTTAGGCAAAGCAGTATTGGGCAAAATTGGACGAAACTTGCTTAAAAAATATTTTTTTTGCCAATCGTCGGGCAGGCATGGGTTAACCAATTGCAAGTCTGTTAAAAGAGTTAACATCATTATCAAAACGGAACACATATACAAAATTTGAAGAAAATCGGTTAAACCGTTTCTCATTTAGAGTAATGTAACCAAAAAATTTATAAAAAGCTTTTGAACCGCAATATGTTAATGGAACTTAACAAAATTTTTTTTGAGGCTTTTTTTTAGCCCAAAATTAATTTGACCGACTGTCGGGCCGACATGGGTTAACAAATTCCAAATCTGTTAATAGTGTCAACTCAATTCTCACCGGGAGCACGTATACAAAATTTGAAGAAAATCGGTCAAACCGTTTTTAATTAAGAGTTAAGTCAAATTAAAATTTTTTAAAAAACCTTATTGATTCTACTTTTTTATACCTTACACCTATAGAATAGGTAAAGGGGTATATTAACTTTTGTATGGTGTTTGTAACCACATAAAGGAAGCGAGCTAGATATGGAAAAGTATATATATATTTGTGATCAGCGCGACCGCCTGAGTCGATATTGCCATGTCCATCCGTCCGTAGGCACGATAACTCAAAAAATAATGGAGCTATCTTGATGAAATTATAACTGTAGGTTACTAGGACTGAAAGTACGGCGGGGATTGCATTTGGGCAAAATCGGCCCATGGGTTCGGATTCTGGACCTTTTAATCGATCGAAGGGCTAACGAACATATATAAAAAATCACGATAACTCAACAACTAATGACGCTTTCTTTATCAAATTTGTGCTGTAGGTAACTAGTAATGAAACTACTTCGGGGATTCCGTAAGGTCGGGATTGGACCATGCGTTCGGAACCTACAACTTTTTGATCGAATTTAGGCCAAACGAGCATAATTCCGAAACCAATGAAGATAGAACTTCCAAATTTGGTATCAGGGTGTCTCTTCCTATTTCCTAAGTGTCTTGGGAATTTGGGTCCCATTGGAGTACTGGGTCGGGGACCAGCCACACATTTCCGAAGACCTTAAAACATATCTTTAAAATTAATAAAGATAACAACTTGAAAAAATGTAGAAGCTTCCAATTTGCCACAAGGGTGTTCTTTACTATCTCTTGCGTGTTCCCTTAATTTGGGATCAATTGGAGTGGTGGTTCAGTACCCCTCTCAGACTTCCCAAGTTTTAAAAGCTTATAATCGAAATTACTAAAAATAGTTACTTAAAATTAAGATAGACCGTTTAAATTGTGTACAAGGGTTAACTAGTACTATAAGTAAAGCGCGGGCTGTATAAGGGCGAAATCAGCCCATGGGTTCGGATTCTGGACCTTTTAGTCGGTATCAGGGATAACGAACATATATTAAAAATCACGATAACTCAACAACTAATGAGGCTATCTTCATGAAATTTGTGCTGTAGGTTATTGGTAATGAAACTACGGCGGTGACTACGTACGGTGAGGATTGGACAATGGGTTCGGAACTCAGAACTTTTTGATCGAATTTAGGCCAAACAAGCGTAATTCCGAAACCACTGAAGATATAACCTCCAAATTTGGTATCAGGGTGTCCCTTCCTATTTCCTTAGTGTCCTTTAAATTTGGGACCAATTGGAGTAGTGGGTCGGGACCAGCCACACAGTTCCGAAGACCTTAAAGCATATTTTCGAAATTAATAAAAATAGTAATTTGAAACAAATGTAGAAACTTCAAATTTGGCCCAGGGTGTTCTTTACTATTTTTTCTGTGCCCCCCTAATTTGGGATCATTTGGAGTGGTGGTTCAGGACCTCTCTTAGACCCCCAAATGTGTAAAAGCTTATTATCGAAATTAATAAAACTAGTAACTTAAAATTAAGATAGAACGTTCCAATTGTATACAAGGGTTAACTAGTATTGAAAGTATGACGGGACTGCATATGGGCGAAATCGTACCATGGTTTGGGGTTCTGGAACCCTTGACAAGTTCAAGGACTAACAAACATATATCTTAAAACACCATAACTCAAAAAATAATGCCGGTATTTTGATGAAATTTAAACTCTAGGTTACTAGTAATGAAAGTACCATGGGAATTGGTTCTGGTTGAGTTTAACTTCAAAGCCAAAGAATGTATTTCCTATGTCCTATGTGTCTCCGAAATCTAGACTTAATTGTAGTGGTTCAGCTATATTCAAAGGTACTTGCTGCATTTATGTAAAATTTATTTGAATATTTAAATGAATTATATGAAAAGGTCTAATTTTGAAATTGTATTTTAGAAATACATTTATTGCATATTTTGCGTTTGTAAGCTTTTCTATTAGGTATATAAACTAACCATTTAAAATAATTGCAATTTTTAAAAATTTGGATTATTAAATATATTATGCTTTGATTATCTTTTTATCACAAAATTTAATAATTAGAATTTTTTCATTTTGTAATTGAATTGGAATAAATATATTTTCATTTATTTCAAGTTTGTTTGTTTTTGAATATTTTTAAATAGATAAATTAGTAAGAATTTGTAATATTTTTTAATAGATAGTGTAATTAGAAAATGTTTTTAGTATTATAAAGTTAATTTGGTTAGCTATGTCTTACGATCAAATTAATAACAGCTTTTATGGTGTTAAAATGACTTATGGATATGTCCTTAAATTTGAACCAAATAGGTGTAGGGTATTTCTAAGTCGGTTGCACCGACTGACTGTTTCTTTACTTGTTTTAATAATTAATTTTCTCTAATAATAAGTAAGAAAAATAATAAATAATAAAAATAACACAAATTATTTTAATTTTAAAATTATCATTATTTTATTATTTAAAAAAAAAAAAAATATAATTAATCAATATAAAATGTATGCATTTCGAGCATAGCCCATCATCAGCACTGCACGATTGCTATTAAATATAAATATATGTATATATATGTATTAGAGAACCCTTATAAATATATTATGTCATAAATCAAATTAAATTAAAAAATAAAAAAAATAAAATAAATAAAAATTGAACGAAATTAAAACAAAATTACAAAATCAAAATTAAATAAAATTATAACATATTAAAAAATAAAATAAAATAAAAATTGAACGAAATTAAAACAAAATTACAAAAACAAAATTAAATAAAATTATAACATATTAAAAAAGTTTTTAAACATTCGTCAAGTTAAATCAAAACAGAAATATTTTAAATAAACTAATAAATTGAACGGAATTACAAAAACAAAAAATTTTTTATATTATAATAAGTTAGCGAATGCTATCAAATAAAAACGTATCAGTATTTCCTTTGTTTGCATTCATATTGTTGTTGTCTTTATTAATGTAATAAGTTTCATATGCATCTAATTTTGCTGGGTTCCTAATACATTTTACTAAATTAAGTTCGTATGAACTTAAGTTTAGATGGAGTTTCTCAAATGCATGGATTGATACTCCAGATTTTTTATGTTGTCCGTTTTTAATATAGCTTAAATGTTCTTTGAATCTATCCCCTATTTTTCTTTTGGTTTGTCCATAATAATTTATATTGCACTCTTTACATGTGATTTTATATATACCTGATTTATTTACATTCTCAGGTTTGTTTTTTGTTGATTTAAATAAATAGCCGATTTTGTTTTTATTCTCATATACAATATCCATATTAAATTTTTTATAAATGGGTTTAAGATGATTTGTGACCTCCGGAATATAATTGAAAGAAATCCTTTTTCTTTTTAAATTATTTGGTGTATTTAAATTTTGTCGAATTAGTGTTTTCATGTTATTTTTCTTATTCCGTTTAGAATGTATTGCAACTAATTCGTCTACTAATGTTTCTGGGTATCCATTAACATTAGCAATTTCTTTAATGTAATTGTATTCTATTTTGAAATTATTGATGGATAAAGGTAATTTACATAAACGATGTACCATTGAATGGAAACTGGCATGTTTATGTTGAATTGGACCAAACGAATCTGAAGTTATATATCTGATAGTTGATGTTGGTGTTGTTCCCATTTCTCTTCAGTTCTAAATCTAAAAATTGTAGTGTATTGTCTCTTTCCAATTCATACATAAACTTAATGGTTGTGTATTGCTGATTGATAATATTTAAAATGTTTAGATACTCTGTTTTTTTGACAATGGCGAAAATATCATCAACATACCTCAACCAAATTTTGGGGAGTAAATTTAATTTCATTAGATTTATCTCAAATTCAGCCATGAATATTTCAGCAATAAAAGGAGAAAGCGGATTTCCCATGCTGGTGCCCTATTCAATTTTATAAAATTTGTTTCGAAATTGAAAAAAATTTTGGTTCATGCATGTGTGTGCCGCTTTTAAGTATGTTCTCCTTTTTTGTAAAGGAACATTAACAAATAAAAAAACTCTTTTCATTTAAGCTTTTAATGATTTCAAAATATCTTTTATCTGAATTGCATGTAGTTTTATTATTAATAGGTAGCATTTGTTTTACCTTATTTCTAATTTGTTGTTGGACATTTTTTGTCTTATATTTAATGGATGTCTCAATATCTACAATTGCATCAACTATTGGCGTAACTTTGGGTTTTATGGAAAATTTTAAACCTTTGTTTAAAAAATTTAATTCTTCTACACTAAAATTTTGAGTTGATTGATTAATCACAAAATTGTCTATAAATTTAGGTTCAAGTTTTCTATTATATATTGGATTTTCTACAATTAGTTTATTCAATTTTCTTTTTAAATTTAAAACCTTTTTATCAACTTGTTTTTTAATATTTAAAATTATGGTGTCATTATAATATTCATTAAATTTTTCTATTTCAAACGCATCAAAATTTTTGGTTAGTTGGAGATGAAGTGAGTATGTTTCTAATTCTATTGCCTCTAGTCTTGAATATTGATATTTAGTTTCTAGTTTAAGCCATAGTTTTTGTGATTTTTTAATTACTAGTTTTGTTCTTGAGTTATTTACTGCACATTTTATTTTAATAAATTTCGGAAAATTTTTTTTATTTTTACACTCTTTAAGGAAAGCTATATCTTCTTTAATTAAATATATTTTGGTTTGCAATCGAGCAAAGCGGATTAAATTTGGATTGGTTGCCATTTTTTAATATAAAATTAATCCTTGTAGAATCGATCTTAATTCAAATTTAAATTTTTTAAAAAACCTTATTGATTCTACTTTTTTTTAATAATTAATATTCTCTAATAATAAGTAAGAAAAATAATAAATAATAAAAATAACACAAATTATTTTAATTTTAAAATTATCATTATTTTATTATTTTAAAAAAAAAAAAAATTAATCAATATAAAATGTATGCATTTCGAGCATAGCCCATCATCAGCACTGCACGATTGCTATTAAATATAAATATATGTATATATATGTATTAGAGAACCCTTATAAATATATTATGTCATAAATCAAATTAAATTAAAAAATAAAAAAAATAAAATAAATAAAAATTGAACGAAATTAAAACAAAATTACAAAAACAAAATTAAATAAAATTATAACATATTAAAAAATAAAATAAAATAAAAATTGAACGAAATTAAAACAAAATTACAAAAACAAAATTAAATAAAATTATAACATATTAAAAAAGTTTTTAAACATTCGTCAAGTTAAATCAAAACAGAAATATTTTAAATAAACTAATAAATTGAACGGAATTACAAAAACAAAAAATTTTTTATATTATAATAAGTTAGCGAATGCTATCAAATAAAAACGTATCAGTATTTCCTTTGTTTGCATTCATATTGTTGTTGTCTTTATTAATGTAATAAGTTTCATATGCATCTAATTTTGCTGGGTTCCTAATACATTTTACTAAATTAAGTTCGTATGAACTTAAGTTTAGATGGAGTTTCTCAAATGCATGGATTGATACTCCAGATTTTTTATGTTGTCCGTTTTTAATATAGCTTAAATGTTCTTTGAATCTATCCCCTATTTTTCTTTTGGTTTGTCCATAATAATTTATATTGCACTCTTTACATGTGATTTTATATATACCTGATTTATTTACATTCTCAGGTTTGTTTTTTGTTGATTTAAATAAATAGCCGATTTTGTTTTTATTCTCATATACAATATCCATATTAAATTTTTTATAAATGGGTTTAAGATGATTTGTGACCTCCGGAATATAATTGAAAGAAATCCTTTTTCTTTTTAAATTATTTGGAATTAGAACCAAGATGGCACTAATATTCTCAAATCCAATTGTCCCTCCTTTACATTGTTTACCAAAAATCCATAAAGTAGGTAACAAAATGAGACCTATTTGCTCTAATATTAATGCTCTAACCAACAAAATAGCAAAATGGTTAGTAAAGGAAATGAAGAGTTTACCACCTTTCGAAAGTCTTTCGGTTATAAATTCGTACGAGTTCGTGGATAAAATAAAGGAAGCTAAAATTGAGGACGATGAAATTATGATTTCATTTGACATTGAATCGCTCTTCCCATCCATTCCAGTATCAGACGCACTATGTTTCTATGGAAACTATTTAAGGAAAGTTAATGTTCCTGTACAAAAAAGGAGAACATACTTAAAAGCGGCACACACATGCATGAACCAAAATTTTTTTCAATTTCGAAACAAATTTTATAAAATTGAACAGGGCACCAGCATGGGAAATCCGCTTTCTCCTTTTATTGCTGAAATATTCATGGCTGAATTTGAGATAAATCTAATGAAATTAAATTTACTCCCCAAAATTTGGTTGAGGTATGTTGATGATATTTTCGCCATTGTCAAAAAAACAGAGTATCTAAACATTTTAAATATTATCAATCAGCAATACACAACCATTAATTTTACGTATGAATTGGAAAGAGACAATACACTACAATTTTTAGATTTAGAACTGAAGAGAAATGGGAACAAAATTGATATCGGTATATATCATAAACCAACATCAACTATGAGATATATAACTTCAGATTCGTTTGGTCCAATTCAACATAAACATGCCAGTTTCCATTCAATGGTACATCGTTTATGTAAATTACCTTTATCCATCAATAATTTCAAAATAGAATCAATAAGGTTTTTTAAAAAATTTAAATTTGAATTAAGATCGATTCTACAAGGATTAATTTTATATTAAAAAATAAGAGTTAAGTATTGAAAAAACCTATAAAAAGTGGTTGGGCCGCAATTGGTTAATGCAACTCAATATAAATTTTTTTGGGTCTTTCTTTTTAGCCAAAGCAGAGTTTTATAAAATCGGACAAAATTTGGACCCAAAATTTTTTTGACCAACCAACGGCCCGACATGGGTTAACAAATTCCAAAACTGTTAATAGTGTCAACTCAATTCTCAAGGAGAATCACGTATACAAAATTCGAAGTCAATTGGTCAAACCGTTTCGAATTCAGAGTAAAGTATTGAAAAAACCTATAAAAAGCTGTTGGGCCGCAATGGGTTAGAAATCAAGAAAAGGTTTAAAAATCTGTTTTTCAACATATATATTGTTTTGTACTTACTTGAAATTTGTACTACGCTCTCCCTCGTTTTTTTTATGATTTTATGAAAGAAATTTAGGCTTCGTTTTAGGAAAAAATGTTCTACATTAAATAATATATTTAAGCATAATATCAGTGTAAAATGTAAATTGCAATTTTACACTGACATCTATTTTTAAAAAACAACAACTGCAAAGTAGATAAGAAACAAAGACTTACGAAAAAATTTAGAGAAGGAAAATGTTACGTTATTTAAATTTTCTTACTAAGTAAGTTTTTGGAATAAAGGATAACTTGCTTTAATACCAAAAATTTGAAAATTTCATTGAAGTTTTGTGCAAAATGCGTAAACAGGTCAAAACCAAATTAACCCTGTGGGTTTTTATAATTAAAATGCTGATATAAAATTTTCAATAAAATTCTTTTAATCGTTTAAGCAAATAAAATTAACAGAAAACTTCATGGCGTCGTCGTGGAAAACGGGTTAATCGAACTTAACTAAAACATTTTACGGCCTCTCTTTTAGACTGCAAAATCAACCTGTAAAACTGGACACAAATCAGAAACACAAAATTTTTTGAAAGCCCGCTAGGCCGAAATGGGTTAATTTATTCGAACCAAATTTATACAACTAATTCCGGTTGCTAAGAGGAACAGTTGTGAAAAATTTCAAGTCAATCGGTCAAACCGTTTTGACTCGACATCAAAAAATTTCAAAAAGCCCTATTGCGACCTCGTGCCCAAAAGGGTTAACCGACATCAACAAAAATTTGTGCCAGACTCTCTTTTCGACTGGGAAACCAGCCTGTAAAATTGGACACAAATCGGAAACACAAAATTTTTTGGAAGCCCGCCAGGCCGAAATGGGTTAATTTATTCCAACCAAATTTATACAACTAATTCCAGTTGCTAAGAAGAACATTTGTGCAAAATTGCAAGTTAATCGGTCAAACCATTTTGACTCGACATTACAAATATTTTAAAAAGCTTCATTGGACCTTCGTACTCAAACGGGTTAACCGAACTCAACATAAGTTTGTCTCAGCCTCTCTTTTTGACTGTCAAACCATTCTGTAAAATTGGACACAAATCGGAAACACAAAATTTTTTGGAAGCCCGCCAGGCCGAAATGGGTTAATTTTTTTCAACCAAATTTTCAAACCTTCTTTTATATGAGGATTACACTACACCAAATGGAGCTGGGTGTCTGAAATTTTGCCAAAAATAGTTTAGTGTCATGGCCAAGGTTACTGCAAAATTTGGTTGGTCTACTGCAAAGGGTTCGAGTAGCTGCCATACAACTCCTTCTTTTATATGAGCATTACTCTACACCTAATAAAGCTGAATGTTTGAAATTTTGCCAAAAGTAATTAACCGGATGATATAATGTATATGTTACGGTCAAACGGGGATCCCAGAGTTGACACAGTCTACTCTACTACACTCTTCCTCGTTTTAATTTATTTTATTCAATCACAAAATTACATATTTAAAACTTTTTTTCCAATTCAATAAAATTTTACGCACATCCAGCAATTACTTCTCTTCCGGACTATTAATTTTTACTGTACTGAATTTAGGGTATTGTTTATTTGGTATTGTAGTACTTTAGGTACTGCAAAAAAAATTATTTCATAGAAGAACTTTTTTCTGTAACCCCACCCGTTACGGAGCTACAGCCCCCAAATTTTAGAAAAAGCCCTTTTTTTAAATTGTTATAACAAAAATTCCGTTAAGTGTATTTTCAATCAGAAAGTGGCACAAAATAACTGGTTTTATAAACTTTATGAATTTTTAAAAGATAAATGTTTAGGATTGCCATTCGGTAAATGAGAAGGTGGTGACAGAAGGGGCTGGGCAGATCCATCATAAGTTTGCTAAGCAAAAACTTGGGAACATTTTCTGTTGAAGGGCTACTAGATCTTCAAAATTAAAACTTTTAAGTTTTTATAAAACAGTAACTTATTCACATGTGTATGTTTTTCCAAAATTAAACTTTAACATTGAAGCTCCAACATTATATTTCGCACTTGTTAACAGGTTTTCTTGAGTGCATTGGGATTATATTCTAATTATTGATTTCACTATTAGTCAAAATTAATAAAGTGATGAAATAACTAAATTAAAATATTATCATTTATTATACCCTACACCTATAGAATAGGTAAAAGGGTATATTAACTTTGGTATGGTGTTTATAACCACCTAAAGGAATCGAGCTAGATATGGAAAAGTATATATATTTGTGATCAGCATGACCTACTGAGTCGATGTAGCCATGTCCATCCGTCCGTTCGTAAGCACGATAACTCAAAAAATAATGGAGCTATCTTGATGAAATTTTAACTGCAGGTTACTAGGACTGAAAGTACGGCGGGGATTGCATATGGGCGAAATCGGCCCATGGGTTCGGATTCTGGACCTTTTAATCGATCGACGGGCTAACGAACATATATAAAAAATCACGATAATTCAACAACTAATGATGCTATCTTCATAAAAGTTTTGCTGTAGGTTACTAGTAATGAAACTACTGCGCGGATTGCGTACGTTCGTGATTGGAGCCTAGAAAAAGTCGCAAACCTAGAACTTTTTGATCGAATTTAGGCCAAACGAGCATAATTCCGAAACCAATAAAAATAGAATCTCTAAATTTGG
Source organism: Dolichopus griseipennis (assembly GCA_963082915.1). NCBI lineage: Eukaryota > Metazoa > Arthropoda > Insecta > Diptera > Dolichopodidae > Dolichopus > Dolichopus griseipennis. Next base: position 193,558,303 of record OY720441.1, on the reverse strand, counting down.
TATCAGGGTGTCGCTTTCGATTTCCTTAGTGTCCTCGAATTTGGGCTCCATTGGAGTGGCGGGTCAGGGACCAGCCACACATTTCCGAAGACCTTTAAGAATATCTTTAAAATTAATAAAGATAGCAATTTGAAAAAATTTAGAAACTTTGAATTTGCCACAAGGGTGTTCTTTACAATTTCTTGCGTGCCCCTCTAATTTGGGATGATTTGGAGTGCTGGTTGAGTACGCCTTTTAGACCTCCCAAGTTTTAAAAGCTTATAATCGGAATTATTAAAAATAGTAACTTTAAATTAAGATAGAAAGTTCAAATTGTGTATAAGGGTTAACTAGTATTTAAAGTACAGCGCGGACTGCATATGGGTGAAATCAGTCCATTGGTTTGGATTCTGGACCTTTTAACCGGTTTAAGGGCTAACGAACATATAAAAAAATTACGATCACTCAACAACTAATGACGCTATCTTCATGAAATTTGTGCTGTAGGTTATTGGTAATGAAATTACGGCGGCGATTACGTACAGTAAGGATTGGACAATGGGTTCGGAACTTAGAACTTTTTGATAGAATTTAGACCAAACTAGCATCATATATCTTAAAAGCAGCATTACTCAAAAAATAATGCCGCTATTTTGATGAGATTTAAACTCTGGGTTACTAATAATGATACCATGGTAATACCATGGTAATTGGTTCTGGTCGAGTTCGAACAATGAGTTCGGATTCTAGAAGCTTTTGATCGATTTGAAGCCAAACCAGCATCATTTCGAAGACAAAATTATATTTCCTATTTCCTATGTGTCCCCAAAATTTAGACTTAATTGTAGTGGTGGTTCAGTTGGCTCCTAAGAAATTCCAAAATTATCCATGAAGATAAAAACTTTAAATTTGATACACGGGGGTTCTTTCCTATTTCCGTTTTTATTTAACTAGAATATATTTCTGTTTTTATTTAACACTTTTATATTTTTAAAATGCTAAGAATTTTACCATAAAACATATTTTGTATAATATTTTATAAATTAAAAACAAAATATTTTTTGTTGTATATAAACGATTAAATCCTTTTTTTTTAGTTTTTATTATATCATATATTTTATTGAATTATTACCATAGGTGATATATAATTAAGGCATTGTGTACGATACTTAAGCTTTATTCAAAAGTACTTTATGTTAAATTAATTGTTATATTTAAATGAATTATATGAAAAGTTCTAATTTTGTAATTGTATTTTAGAAATACATTTATTGCATATTTTGCGTTTAGAAGCTTTTCTAATCTAATATATAAAGGAGAAAATTTGTTTTTTTGTTTGTTTGTTTGTCCAGGATTCACGTGAAAACCACTGGTCCGATTGTCACAAAATTTTAAAGGAATAATTCAGAATACCCAGAAGTGACATAGGCTACGTCAAATTTTTAAAAGTCAACAGGTTGCGGTTCCAGAACCGTCTTAAGCTTTTTCGTTTTTTGGATGTCGAGTCAAAACGGTTTGACGGATTGACTTGAAATTTTGCACAAAAACTCCTATTAGCAAACGGAATTAGTTGTATAAGTTTGGTTGGAATAAATTGACCCCTTTCGGCCTGGCGGGCTTCCAAAAAATTGTGTTTTTGATTTGTGTCCAATTTTACAGGTTGATTTTGCAGTCTAAAAGAGAAGCTGCAAAAAGTTTTAGTTAAGTTCGATTAACCCGTTTTCCACGACGACGCCATGAAGTTTTGTATAAATTTTATTTGCTTAAACGATTAAAAGAATTTTATTGAAAATTTTGTACCAGCATTTTAATTAAAACCCACAGGGTTAATTTGGTTTTGACCTGTTTGCGCGTTTTTAACAAAGATTCAATGAAATTTTCAAATTTTTGGTAGGTATGAACGCAAGATAACTTTTATTCCAAAAACTTACTTAATTAATAAGACTAATTTTTTTCCTTAAATAATCTCTAATATTTAAGGTAGATAATATTAATAATAATAAAAATAAAGCTAATAAAGAATCCGAATAAAAATCTCTTTAAAATTAAATAGCGTAACATTTTCCTTCTCCACATTTTTTCGTAAGTCTTTGTTTTTTATTTACTTTGCAGTTGTTGTTTTTTAAAAAATGATTTCAGTGTAAAATTGCAGATGAATGAAATCAAATGAAATCCAAATATTAAAAAATTCAATTTCGTATATATAATGCTTAAATACATAGTATTTTAAAACAGTTTTTCCAAAAAAGAAGCCTTCATTTTTCTCATAAAATTCATAAAAAAACGAGGAAGAGCGTAGTACAACTTTTAGGTAAGCACTAAACAAAATAAAAGTTGAAAAGCAGATTTTTAAACCTTTTCTTAACCTTCGACTATATTTTATTCAAACGTTGGCAATTCAAGAAAACTACTATTGACATAGTATAATGACATAATGGCAAATTTAGTATGCCCTTTTGACCTATAGTCATTTTAATTCAGTTAACATTATTCGCCGGAAACCTACCATCCTCAACTCTATCGTCAAGGAGCACCAAATTGTCAAGAAGCACCATGCATAGAAAAATTAGAGATAATCGTTCAAACTGTTTTGCAAAGTTTTGGTTTCGCAATCGGTTAAAAGAACTCGACAAAACATTTTTCTAAGCAATCCTCTAATTCAAAGAAGTTGGACCTACTTTCAAAAATTGGACTTAATTTACTCACAAGTTTTTTTTTGAACAATCGTCGGGCAGGGGTTAACAGATTCCAAATCTGTTAGTAAAGTGAACTTCATTTTCAAAGAGGAACCCATCTACAAAATTTGAAGTTTATCGGTTAAATCATTTCTAATATATAACAAAGCAACTAAAAAACCTATAAAAAGCTGTTGGGCCACAATGGGTTAATGGAACTCCACAAATATTTTTTTGTGGCTTCATTTATAAGCAAAGTAGAATTTCAAAAAAATGCCGAAACTTGCTTTTTTACAATTTGCAAGCTTCCGGGCAACGCCGGGTAAATCTGCTAGTAGGTACATAAATAAACTAACAATTTAAAATAATTGCAATTTTGAAAATATTAATTATTAAATATATTATGCTTTGATTAGCTTTTTGTCATAAAAATTTAATAATTAAATTACTGCAATTAGACGACCTTTTTAGCATACAGTTGTTTAGCACTTCCCACATTTTTCTATGATCAGACCCAGCTAAGTAGATTTTATTGTTAAAATAATTTTGCTTTTCTCTCTTTATTTCCTTAGTGACACTATTTTTCAATTTTTTAAATTTGGCTTGAATTTCTGGGGAGTTAGGGTTTTTCTTTAAGTTTTTAAATAATTTATTTCTTTTTTGGATGAGGTTCATTATTTCTTTAGTCATCCAATCATTATTTTTTCTTATTCTTATTACTTTTTTTTCAGTGGAGTTCTCTTTGGCCAATTGTAATATTTTCATGAGATTAACTACACTATCACAATTATTTGTTAAAAGTAGACTGCTAACTTGAGTTTTGTATTTTTTGATATCTGTAACGATTAGTTCCTTATTGAAAATGGGCTCACGTTTTTTTATAACTTTATTTATCCTTATTTGAATGGCTTTATGGTCTAAGTTAACAACATCTTCAGTAGAAATTTTAAAATCATACTTTTCATTTTTTAAATTTGATAGAACATGATCAATAATTGTGCAAGTGCTTTCTGTAACTCTAGTAGCATTTTCCTTTCTTAAATTGTTCTTTACATCTACAGCATTAGATTCTAGCATTGTTTTGTAGGATCTAGAGAGTTCCGTATCAGATAATAAATCAATGTTAGTATCGCCAACCATAACAATATTTTTATATCTATTAAAAATTGATTCTAAATGTGATATAAATGTATTATTATTTTCGCTAGGACTTTTGTAACAAACCGCAAGTTTAATAACTGGACTAGTACCGCATAATGATATAATTATGGTATTAAACTGTTCTATGACTTCTAATATTTTATATTGTATGTTTTGTTTGACATAAATAGCAGCCCCGCCTCCTCTATTTAAATTATTTGAATTAAATAAAGCTGTATACCCAGGAATATTAAAAAATATCTCCTCATCAGAGTATATCCAAGTTTCACCAATCATAATTATGTCAATACATTTTTTAATTTTTATATATGATTCTATTTCGGTAATATTTTTTCTGAGACTTCTGGCATTAAAATGCACAATATTTAAATTTGAGAGTGTATTGAACATCAAGGTTTACTAATCATATAATTTTGCCAAGTTTCTCTTGTTTTCTGCAAATATTCTCTGTATTTATTATCAATATGCCTCCTGTAATAAGCTAGGTCTTGAATTGCTTCTTTTCTAGATACTCCTGTATTGTCATGATAAATAAAATAAAGTTGAGAAAGTTCTTTGTAGTTATTTGGCAATCCCTCTTGATGAATTAGTATTTTTAAACTAGTCTGAGTGACACCTTCATAGCAAATATCATCCTTGTCATGGAAATATGATAAAAACAGCCTTACATTGTTATAAATTCTGTGGTCTCTTAGTCTTGAAATTGCATAAACATTATCACCAGTATCAATTGCTTTTCTTGTTAGTCTAACAATAGGAGGGACCAATGGATCGATGTATGTTTTACTATTTCCCTGTACATTTTTTTCAATGTTTGGGCAGAGCGTTTCTCCCTTAGTCCAATTTGAATATTTGTTATCTGGCATTTGGAGTTTGCTTGGAGAAATGCAAGTTTTATTCTTTTCTTTATCTTCATTTTTTGAAACCACGCAATCAATTTTTTTAATTTTATTTGGATTAGCTACATCAACTATAGATTCTTTCGCAGTAGTGATATTTTTATGTATTTTCTTTGTGAAAGATAAAAAATTTAAAATATTTCTATTATTTTTGGTTTTAATATTTGATGAATCATCTTTTGGTTTGACTATTTTTTTAACAGTTTTTATTACCGTCCCTGTTGTACTAATATCAGCAATTCTATCGTTATCAGTTTTATTATTATTATTAATATCATTATTATTATTATTATTATTATTATTAATATCATTATTATTATTATTATTTTTATTATTATTATTATTATTATTATTATTATTATTATCATTATTATTATTATTATTATTATTATTATTATTATTATAATTTTTATTATTATTATTATTATTATTATTATTATTATTATTATTATTAGTTTTATTCCCATTTTCTTTCATATCAAAATTATCAAGATTAGATAAGTTGTTGTTTTCCGTAAATTTAGTCTTTAATTGCTAATATCCAATCTTTTGTTTTTTAATACTCAGCTTTTTTTGATAAACCTGACACATCACACTAAAGGTATTATGATCAACATTTAAACCAAGTTTTAGCTTCTCATTCACTTTTAGACAATTTATGCATTTATTGATGTCATCCTTTTTACATTCAGCACTTTTATGCTTCTGATGACATTTGACACAAATCTCATCATTTTTACAATCCGCAGATTTATGGTTAAAGCCTTTGCATTTGAAACAGCGTAGAACCCGTATAGCGTCAAAAACTTTGCAGCGCTCCCATCCAATTGAGACCTTTTCATTTCCAATTATCTTTGGGAAAGTGTCCTTATCTATTTCTACTATGGCATTATACCTTGTATGGTTTGTTTTCCTTGCCTCATAAATTTTTATCACTTTCATCACACTATGTTCTAAGATAGGATTCTGAGCCTTTAATTTGTTTATTAATTCATCTTCTTTATAATTGACTCCCATGTGAATGATTTCCACTCTTGGTTTGGTTTCAATTGGCACTTTTATTTCATAATCTCCCATTTTTTTTTCTAACAAATTTTTTATTTTTTCACGTTCTTCTTTTGTTTCGGTTTCAATTAGTACCATGCCATTTTTTCTATTTTCGACATTTTTGATTTTTAGATTTTTTGGGTCGACTTTTTTACTTAAATCCACTTTAGTTTGTTCACATTTTTGATTTTGCTTAGGTTTCACAATCAAAGGCACAACTTTTTTTATGGATGGCACAGTTTTTTTGCTGACACTTGCATTTTTTAATATTTCGGCAAACGATACATTTTGACCTACATTTTCATTTTTTAAATTTTTATTGCTATATGTTTGCAATTCAGTACACAGTTCATCGTTCTTGAGTATTGATGTTTTTATACTGGTATTTATTTTTTCACTTTCCATTTTGAATGTTTCCGTTAATTTATTCATTTTTTCAATTTCATATTTTTGTTCCGTTTTAATATGTTGTAACCGTTCCATATATCTCTCCTCTACCGCCTTTAGTAATCCAATTATTTCCCTTTCATTATTTTTAATAGCCCGGTCAAATTCCTCTTTGTATTCCACTAGATAATCATTGTTCTTCTTCACTGATCTTTCCATTTCTTGTAATACCAGATCAATATTTTGTATGTACATTATACATTCATCACATATATATTTTAAACGTGAATTTACATCTAAAATTCCTAGAGTTGACTGGTCCAATCCCGAACATTTAGGTTGGCAGTGGTAAATTTTACCACATACTCCAGCACATTTTACGCCAGTTTCTCCTCGAATTTTCACTCTACATTTATGGCAATCCATAGTTGTTGGAACAACTATTAATATTGCTGATTTGTGCTTTTTTTTTTCCTCAATTAATTTTAGTAATAAAGATCCAATTTCAATATAAAAAGAAATTTATTTTCTTTTTTTTTTTTTTCTACTCGTGATATTTAAATATATTTTTTTTTTTTATTACTTCTGTACTTAATGAATTATGAATTCAGAATGAATTATGAATTCAGAAATTTCATTTTGAAATTTTAATTCATTCAGTTTAAAATTGCAGTGCTTTTTATTTTTTTCTTTATTTTTTGTTTTTGAACCTACTTTAATACATTTATTAAGGTAGGCCAAGTTCAAGGTAATGATGATGTTTATTATTAAAAATTATTTATGCTGATTAGCAAATTTAGTAGAAGTTTGAAATTGTCATAAAATTGTAAAAGATTTTATTTTATTTAACGGCATTGAGTTATGCAATAATTTATCATGTGTAATTATATTTTCGTTTTAATTGGGTTTGGTAGTACTTGGTATTTCTATTATTGTTTTTGTCATAAGTATAGTCGTTATGTTTTGAAAATTTTTGAAGTTTCTTGTATTTTGTGGTGTTTTTCGCTATTTGTCTATTTTTCACAATGTTTTTTGAAAGGGTAAAATTTTGACTTCTATTTCTATTGATTTTTTCTAAATAATTTGATTTTGTTTCTTGGAATTTTAGTTTTAGATTTTCTATTTCGTTTTTATCGAGATTTTTAGTTAATAAATCGATCGGTTTCAGTTTTGTGAAACTATGGATAGTATTATTATAAAAGTTTACTATTTTAAAGAGACGATTATCAAGATCATCTTTATTATTATCGGCATTCATCACTCTTAAATGCTCGTTAAGAGTACCATGAAGCCTTTCGATGTCACTATTGCCGGTTTTTGATCCTGCTGTAGTTTGATGAAATTCGATACTATTTTCTTTCGAAAATAGTTCGACAGCGCTATGAATTATACATCTCTCACCGTCTGATATTAATTTATTCATTTTACCTAAAAACTGAATTCTTTGTTTGATACATTCTAAAACTGAAATCCAATTGCGATCGTTTAGTTTTTGAACGGTAGCATATTTTGAAAATTTGTCTATTGTTGTTAAATAAAGTTTACTTCTTTCTGGATACCATATATCCATGTGCACGATATCATTGAAATGCTTTGGTGTATCGGTCAATTTAAAAGGAATTTTAATAGGTTTTCTGTCATGTTTAGCAATACTACAGGGTTCGCAATTATTTATAACTTTATTTATTTCAATTAAAAGACGAGGAAAGTAGTATTTCTTTTTTAATTCGTTGAACACTTCTGTTATTCCTCTATGGTTTTTACTTAAGTGTTCTTTTTTTATAATTTCTAAAATTTCATTTCTATCTGTGATATTGGTAAGTTTAAGAGAAGATTTTAACATTTTGAAGTTTTTGTTATTACTGAAATATTGTACATAGATCTTGGAATTTTACAAACAGAGATATATCGTCGCAATAAATACAAAATAGGCCTTTATCTTTTAGGACCCTTTTCATTAAATTCAATAAATTACTATTTTCTCCAACAGTAACATGGTTTTGGATTTTGTTGTGAATAATTTTCAATAAAAATTTCTCTTTTTCTCCTTTATATAAGTAAATTTGATTTTTGAATAGGTTTATTGGTTTGTCAGTTATGTAAATATGACTAGTTTCATCTTCCTGAGCACTATTAATTGTAGCACCGGTTGACATTACTTCTTCGTTAACGGAAACGGTACTTTCATTGTGTTCGGTATTAAATAATTCATTATATTCATAACCCTTTTTTTCCATAGAATTTAAATTGGGTGAAAATGCTTCTGAATCAATATTAGAATCTTTTTGGATATTGGGATTTTCTATCCTTGATAGGTACTCCGCTACGTGGTTTTCTTTGCCTTTCACGTATTCAATATCAAAATTAAATTCACTTAGTTTTATCCTCCACCTTTGTAATTTACAGTTTGGTTCTTTTAACCCATCGTTGCATAATGGGTCTCGTGTTTGTTTAAAGTTCCAGATACAAAGGAAACAGGATGCTGATTTTGCGACAGAACGGCACCTATTGCTACGTTTGAAGCATCTGTTGTGATTACAAATGTTTTATCGAAATTTGGATGTATAAGAATTGGATCGGTTGTTAAAAGATTTTTGAGCATTTTAAAAGCGGATATATATTGCTTATCGTTTACATTTATTTTTGCTCCTTTTTTCAGATACCTAGTAATAGGGTATGCAATCTTAGCATAATCCTTTATAAATTTGCGGTAATAACCGGTCACACCTAGAAAACTTTTTATCTGTTTTTGCGTTGTGGGCAGTTTGATATTTTGGATGGATTCAATCTTTTTAGGATTTGGTTTAATTCCATTTGGAGTAATTATATGACCTAAAAATTCTGTTTGTTTACAAAGAAATGAACATTTATCTATTTGTATCTTAAGATTAACATCTGCAAGTTTATTAAAAATTTTTTGAATTGAATCTAAATGTTCTTGAATTGAGCTTGAAAATATTAGAATGTCATCCATGTATACTACACATATTTTGTTGATAAAGTCTTTTAGAACGTTATTTTTCAGTCTTTGGAATGTCACTGGCGCGTTCTTTAAACCAAACGGCATTCGTAAAAACTCATAATGCCCAGTTGAAGTGGAAAAAGCTGTTTTATGACGGTCTTTAACTTCAATTTGGTGAAAGCCTTTTGCCAAATCGAGTGTAGTGAAATAATTAGCTTTTCCTAATTTTTCGAAAGCATCATCTATATTGGGAATAGGAAATTTGTCGTCGATTGTAGCCTCGTTAAGTTTTCTATAGTCGATGACAATTCTCCATTTTTGACTTCCACTGTTGTCCATTTTCTTAGGGACAACCCAAACAGGTGCATTATATGGTGAATTGGAATGTTGAATTATTTTGTTATGGAGCATTTCTTCTATTTGGCTTTCAACTTCTTTTTTGCGTATTTCTGGATACCGATACATTTTGCTGTATAATGGTATTTCGTGTTTTGTTTTATATCATGCTTAATATGGTTAGTAAAAGAAAGGTCGTCACCGTCTTTGTAAAATACATTTTTATTATTTAAAATTAATTTATGTAAAAATTTAAACTCCTCATTATTTAAGTGAGATGTTTCAATGTGATTTAACAAATTGTATTTGTTAATTTCATTTGAAAAAAGTTCGATTGAATTTTTTTTAAAACTATTTTGGTTGTAAAGTTCTTCACTTTCGTTTAAGAAGAATGGAATAAAGGCGTTTCTCGTTTGTAACATGCGATTTTTGTAGTCCACGATAGCATCAAGAGGGGCTAAGATATTATTACCGATTAAACCATCAAACTTATCATAAAAATTGATTTCTAAAAATTTGGCCATAAATTTCTTTTCGTTGAAGATTTCGAATAGCGGAAATTTGCATTGCACATTCGTAACGATATTGTGGTTTAAGGTTTTAAGGCATTGTGTCTTAATAAAACGTTTCCACTTTGGTTGACATAAATTTGGGTTTATAATACTGGACTCTGCTCCAGTGTCGATTATAAATTTAAGTGTTTTTACAGGATTCTGGATTACTATATAGGGAAAATTTTTTCGCCTGCAATTTGAAAATTTTGTTGTTCGTTTTTGTAAGTATCCATTTGTTCGAGATCGTCTCTAACATTTTGTCTGCTATTATTTCTAAAACTAGTTGAGGATGCTTGTTTGTTATAATTCGAGTTACCTGATCGATTTGAATGGAATTGTTATTATTGTAACTACTATTAGAAAGAGTTTGCTGATATTTATTTGCGTTACTTTGAAATCCTCTATATGTGTTTTTATTATTATTATTATTATTATTCCTATTATAGTTACTACCGTTACTATTATATTTGTTATTATTATTATTAATATTACATTTTGAATTACGAAAAAGATTAAAATTATTATTTTGTTTTTTAAATTGATTTACCTTATTCCTAAAATTTTGGTAATTACACTCTAAAATAATTTCATACGCTTGGTCTAGGGTACCAGGATTTCTACTAAAAATAACACTTTTAGCAGGTTCTGGTAAATTATTTTTGAAAGTTTCTAATGCTATTCTTTTGTTGCCATTAATAGTATCTATGTTAACATTACCTTTTAATTGGTAGTAATTATTAAGTCTACATAAAAGTGTTCTAATTTCGTTGTAATACTGTTCTATGTTAGTTTCTACTCTACATGATCTTATTTTATCAATTAATTTATCTGACGAAAGTTTTTCGCCGTGATTAGTTATTAAAATGTTTTTTATGTCAGACCATTCTGTGGCACTTCCATGCTGCCTCAGAGTGATTCTGGCTTCAGCTGTAATTTTATCCCTAATATACCCTTGTATAATCATTTTGTCGAATTCTTGAAAAGCCTGTATAGTTGGCATCAATTTGTCTATTCGGTCAAAAATTCAGGCAAATAATTTTCATCTTTGCCGTCAAAAGGTGTTATCTTGACAATAAAATCTAAAGTTAGTTTTAATTTTTCTACGTCAGACATATTTATTTATTATAGAAATTATTTGAACGAAAATTTTGTATTTTACAATAATATTTTGTTGGCACTTATTGTATTGATTGAAATTTTATAAAATAATAAAAAAAAATAAAACTATAGCTAAAACTAAAACTAAATAATGTAAATTGTTATACCTGCTGTTATTTATGCTTGTCTTTTTGGTTGATTGAAGTATGAAGTCGCCTTTTTTATTTTTAGCTGGGTCTTGTTGATTTTTCTGCTGTTATTTCTAGTTGTATTTTTGGTTGATTCAAGTATAAAGATGCCTTTTTTTGTAGTTAGCTGGATTTTCCTTGATTTTATAGATAGAGTGTATGATGCAAAGTCTGTTGTTATGAGAATGTGTCGTTTTTTTTTTTTTTTTTTCAAGCAAACAAAAAATTTCAAAATAGAAATACAGTTTTTGAAAAAATTTTTTTCACAATTTTTTCACAATTGTTTTGCTTCTTTTTTCTTTAAAGAACTTGTTAGATTTTCTGTTTTTTTTTTTTTGAATTTTCTACTCCACAGTTCACAATTTTTATTAAATTTCGTATTTGATTTTTTTTTTTTTTTTTTTCTTAACAACAGTTTTTAGTTTTTTGTTTTTATTAATTTGTTTTTAATTTTTTCTAAATTAAATTAAAACAGTTTTTAAAAAAAAATTTTCTTTAATTTTTTTTTAATTTTTTTTTCTTATTTACCGACTGCGCCAGTTTTATAATTAAACGCTCTTTCGTTTAGAGTTGTTCTTAAACTAAATTTTTTTATTGATTTCTTTTTATTTTTTGAAATTTACAAATAAGTCTTATAAAATATATAAATGCTTACATAGCAGTTCTTAATTATATTACTTAAAACGTTATTACTTAATTCCTAACTAACTTAACACGCTTAAAGCAAAACGTTATTGTTTCCTTGCGTAATCAATTTTATTTATATAAACACGAGGTTTATGTGCATTTCCTGTTTACTAATTAATTAATTGTTACTAACTAAGAATATTGCGAAAGGCACTTTTATTATTAAAGGGAGAGAGTTATATTATTGATTGAATATAACAATATTTTTATACCCTACACCTATAGAATAGGTAAAGGGGTATATTAACTTTGGTATGGTGTTTGTAACCACCTAAAGGAAGCGAGCTAGATATGGAAAAGTATATATATTTGTGATCAGCGTGACCGCCTTTGTCGATATAGCCATGTCCGTCCGTCCGTCCGTCCGTAGGCACGATAACTCAAAAAATAATGGAGCTATCTTGATGAAATTTTAACTGTAGGTTACTAGGACTGAAAGTACGGCGGGGATTGCATATGGGCGAAATCGGCCCATGGGTTCGGATTCTGGACCTTTTAATCGGTTTCAGGGCTAACGAACAAATATAAAAAATCACGATAACTCAACAACTAATGACGCTATCTTCATCAAATTTGTGCTGTAGGTTACTAGTAATGAAACTACTTCGGGAATTGCGTAAGGTCGGGATTGGACCATGGGTTCGGAACCTAGAACTTTTTGATCGAATTTAGGCCAAACGAGCATAATTCCAAAACCAATGAAGATATAACCTCCAAATTTGGTATCAGGGTGTCCCTTCCTATTTCCTAAGTGTCTTGTGAATTTGGGTCTCATTGGAGTAGTGGGTCGGGGACCAGCCACACATTTCCCAAGACCTTAAAGCATATCTTTAAAATTAATAAAGATAACAACTTGAAAAAATGTAGAAGCTTCCAATTTGCCACAAGGGTGTTTTTTACTATCTCTTGCGTGTTCCCCTAATTTGGGATCAATTGGAGTGGTGGTTCTGTATCCCTCTCAGACCTCCCAAGTTTTAAAGGCTTATAATCGAAATTACTAAAAATAGTTACTTAAAATTAGGATAGACCGTTCAAATTGTGTACAAGGGTTAACTAGTACTATAAGTACAGCGCGGACTATATAAGGGCGAAATCAGCCCAACGGTTCGGATTCCGGACCTTTTAATCGAAGTCAGGGCTAAGGAACATATATAAAAAATCACGATAATTCAACAACTACTGAGGCTATCTTCATGAAATTTGTGCTGTAGGTTATTGGCAGCGAAACTACGGCGGTGATTACGTACGGTGAGGATTGGACAATGGGTTCGGAACTTAGAACTTTTTGATCGAATTTAGGCCAAACTAGCGTAATTCCAAAACCAATGAAGATATAACCTCCAAATTTGGTATCAGGGTGTCCCTTCCTATTTCGTAAGTGTCTTTGAAATTTGGGCCCCATTGGAGTAGTGGATCGGGCTGGTCTTAGGCCCTTAAAGCATATTTTCGAAATTAATAAAGATAGTAACTTGAAACAAATGTAGAAGCTTCCAATTTGCCACAAGGGTGTTCTTTACTATTTCTTGTGTGCCCCCCTAATTTGGGATAAATTGGAGTGGTGGTTCAGAACCTCTCTTAGACCCCCCAATGTGTAAAAGCTTATCATCGATATTAATAAAACTAGTAACTTAAAATTAAGATAGAGCGTTCCAATTGTGTACAAGGGTTAACTAGTATTGAAAGTATGACGGGACTGCATATGGGCGAAATCGTACCATAATTTCGGGTCCTGGAACCCTTGAAAAGTTCAAGGACTAACAAACATATATCTTACAAACACCATAACTCAAAAAATAATACCGGTATTTTGATGAAATTTAACAGTAGGTTACTAGTAATGAAAGTACCATGGGAATTGGTTGTGGTCGAGTTTAATTTCGAAGCCAAAGAATATATTTCCTATGTCCTATGTGTCTCCGAAATCTAGACTTAATTGTAGTGGTTCAGCTATGTTCAAAGGTACTTGCTGCATTTATGTAAAATTTATTTTCATATTTAAATGCATTATATGAAAAGGTGTAAATTTTTAATTGTATTTTAGAAATACATTTATTGCATATTTTGCGTTTATAAGCTTTTCTATTAGGTATATAAACTAACGATTTAAAATAATTGCAATTTTTAAAAATTTGGATTATTAAATATATTATGCTTTGATTATCTTTTTATAACAAAATTTAATAATTAGAATTTTTTCATTTTGTAATTGAATTGGAATAAATATATTTTCATTTATTTCAAGTTTGTTTGTTTTTTAATATTTTTAAATAGATAAATTAGTAAGATTTTGTAATATTTTTTAATAGATAGTGTAATTAGAAAATGTTTTTAGTATTATAAAGTTAATTTGGTTAGCTATGTCTTACGATCAAATTAATAACAGCTTTTATGGTGTTAAAATGACTTATGGATATGTTAAATTTGAACCAAATAGGTGTAGGGTATTTCTAAGTCGGTTGCACCGACTGACTGTTTCTTTACTTGTTTTTTACTATTATTATATAAGATATTTCTACTTTGTATATGCCGATGTTACGTCCAAAAACTGAATGCTTTTCAAAAATGTCTATTATGTTATACATATTTTTCTTTAGTATCGACAAAAATTAATAAATTTTTATATAAAATTTTGTTATATTTTCTGAATTACAACGGAAAATATTTAGAAAACGTAATGAATTTATAAAATATATTAACTTCGATTTAAGAAAAATTACAGTTTAAAAATCTATATCATGTCTTTTTCAGTATTTAAAAATACCTCTAATTGACAGTGCATTTCCAATTTTGGAAAAGAAATTATTTCCATTTCATTATTCATTAATCAACTACATATTCAATTCTGGTTTAAGAAACTGATACAATTATTTCTATTCCATTATTTATTCTTAACTATTTCATGCTAATTCACTCTGTAGGCATATAATAACTGTATAAAAATTGTTATTGGACCTATTTAAATTACATTTTTTTATGGACGCAAGGCCTGTCAATGTTAAACAACATGGCTTTAAATTTTTTTAAACGTAAATTTGCATATTAATATGTCTATTAAGAACTCAAATTAAAGTTTTTTTTTTAAAAATAATAAAAAACATTTACGCATTTTTTATACCCGTATGACTAT
Organism: Dolichopus griseipennis; assembly: GCA_963082915.1. Lineage (NCBI taxonomy): Eukaryota > Metazoa > Arthropoda > Insecta > Diptera > Dolichopodidae > Dolichopus > Dolichopus griseipennis. The sequence goes on along the minus strand of OY720441.1, from coordinate 193,543,203 downwards.
AGGTGAAAGGGTATAATAAATTTGCCATTACGTTTGTGACGCAGAGAAGAAGGGAGGTAGATATAGACTCCGAAGTGTATGGATCGAAAAATAAATCGATTTAGCTATGTATGTATGTCCGTCCGTCCGTCATCATGATAACTCAAAAAATAAAGGAGCTAGGATTATGAAATTTTCACAAATTCGCTTTTATGCAATAGCCGCCATCGCTGTCGAAATCCAGCCATTTTAGTTCACGGGTTCGAGTCCTTGCCATACAACTCCTTTTATATGAGCATTACACTACACCTAATAAAGCTGTATGTTTGAAATTTTGCCAAAAGTAATTAACCGGATTAAATAATGTTTATATTACAGTCAAACGGGTATCCCAGAGTTGACACAGTCTACTCTACTACACTCTTCCTCGTTTTTATTAAGAAATATAAATATTTTATTTATTTTTTTTTTTTCTTTATTTATAATATAAAATTAAATATACATATTAATTTAGTTTTTTCAGTACATAGTAAATAGATTGAGACCTATGCCTAAGGCAGTGCGGTCATATAATTTTTTCTAAGAATTATTTAACAATAGAATAAGAAAAAGTAAAACAAAGCAAAAAAAAAAATTTAATGATATTCATTTGACAAATTTTTCATAGGATTTCATCATAAAAATTTACTCTTTTTTTGTATAATTCTTCATATTTTAATTTATTAATTTTTGTTAAATTTTTAAAACAACACAACAAAAAAAATAAAAAAAATTTTAACTTATTTGATTTATTTATGAATGTTAGTTAGTTAATGTAGGATTTAATTATTAGTTGGTTAGTATTTCTAGTTTTATTAAAATATTATGTACAAAATATGGTGGATTTAATCTTTTGTGTAAATAGATTAAGGTTATTAATAAATTTTATTTGTTCTGGAAGTTCATTATATACCTTAAGGCAATTATATAAGCAGTTATTCTTTTGATGTGATGTTCTAAAAAGGGAAAGGTAGAAGTTCGATTTATTCCTAGTATTATGGTTGTGTATGTCATAATTCCTATTTAGAATGAAGTTATGTTTTAATTGATTATTAATGATTTTGTACGCAGTTATATAGAGTTCCAGTAATATTATGTTTCTTAAGCTTAGATATTTTATAGTGTATATAGAATCTGTTGGGTGTATCAAGCCTTGTGCAAGCTTGACACATTTTTTATGCATTATGTCTAGTTTATTTAGATGAATTTGTAGATTCTGCTCCAAATAGGTAAAAGATAAGTAATATGTGATTTTATATACGAGGAATATAATGTGTATATCGATTGATCCGAGAGGAACTTACGTAATCTCCTCATCAGGAATATGTATGGAGTTATATTTTTGATTACTTTTTCAATATGTTTATTCCAACTTAATTTACTGTCAAGTATCACACCTAAATAATTGTAGTTATTGACTATTTCTACATTTATATTATTATATTGAACGGAATTAGAGAAGTTAAGAATCTTGTTTTCAAAGAATAAAATTTTGGTTTTATTTAAGTTTAATAGAAGTCGGTGCTTGGTTAGCCACTCCTCAATTAGCAGTAAATCGTGTTGTATAGATAGATGAATATTTCCCTCAGAATCATCTGCGAATAACTGAATACTACCCTTTAATTTTAAATGAGTGATGTCAATATATAATTTAAAAAGAAGTGGGCCTAAAATAGAACCTTGCGGAACCACTTTTGATATTATTTTTTCATCGCTAAAGTTATTGTTTATACGAACCTTTTGTTTGCGACCTTGTAGATATGACTGGAAGAATTTTAACTTACCTAATGTGAAATTTAATTTCTTAAGTTTTAATAGAAGAATGTCATGCATTATTAATATGCCTGACTAAGGCAGGAGCTAGATGATCTGAAAATTTTTTTATTAGTTTAGTTGAAATATTATCGTACCCCGTAGTAGCAGCTGAATTGAGAGTTTGAATGATTTTGGATACTTCATCTACATTAGTTGGAGAGAGGTCAAAATTACTATAAATATTTCTTTTAAATTTGTCAATGTAATCAAGGTCAATGTTGTGAATATGGATATTTATTTCTTTTGTAATATTAGCAAAATACTCGTTAAATGCTGAAGCAATTTCGTTTTCATGTTCAATTACTTTTGAGTTATGATGTATTACCTGAATTTACCATACTAGAATTGAACATAATATGTTTGTAACAATCCCATAGCTTTTTACAATTTTTAGAGTTATCAATCACTAAGTTAGAAAAATAATTTTTTTTTGCTTTGATTATGAAAGTTCTCACTATAAGTTTGTATTTATTGTATAGAGTTTCAGTATGGGTATCATTTGGATACTTTTTTTTAAATTTAAATAGCGAATCTCTTATTTTCATTTTGTCTACAATTTCTTGAGTAATCCAGGTTTTCCTCTTCTTATTTTGCTTTACGGGTACTGTTTGGGTGTTCGTATTTATGAAGCTTTTCAATTTCACAACTAATTCATCAAAGCTTGTTTAGGACTGTAGGACATTCCAGGAGGTATTTGAACTTATCCTTTCATAGTTTAGAACAGTTTTATAATAGGTTTTCCCCTCAGTTATTGGATTCAGACTGGTGGTTATAAAGAACATTTGATGATCGGACAGACAAGAATCTAAAATATGAAATCAGAATTTATTCTGAATAATATCGGTTACGAAATGATCAATAATTGTTTTTGTATTTCTACCAATTCTCGTAGCAAAGTTTTGTTCAACCTTGTTGCAGATTAGGAATCCATTACTTAATAGCGCGTTTGAGTATGAATTAATTACTGCTCCATCTGTATTTAGTAGATTTAAATTAATGTCACCTAGGATGTAGCTTTGCTTGTATTGCAATGTTATATAATCTATTTTGTCAATAAAGTCGCCTATAGAGGTTTCGTGTGCTCTATATACACCAAATATATTTAAGTTTTGTTTTATAAGCTTAACCCCCAAAATATTACTTCTTTGAAACTCTTCGCAGTATATTTGGTAACTATTTATATCATTTTTAATGTAAATCGCAACCCCGCTGTATGACTTATCTCTATTGGCAAAGTAAGCATTATACCCTTCAATATTATAAAATTTGTTTTCTGAACTATGTAACCATATTTCCGTAAGAACAATTACATGAATCTTGTTTCTAAACTGGTTATTTATCAAGGCCTCGACATTGTATAATTTTTTCCTTAAGCTTTGAATATTTAAATACACCATATTGAAATTATTTTTGAAAGTTGAATTTTGTTTATTCGGATCAATATGGGTGAAATAATCTATATTTAATAGATTTTGTATATTAGCTATATCATGGACCATTATTAAATTTAATAAAAATTGGGTGTTCGAAATTAGTAAGTACACAAACCAAAATATTACTGTTGAGACTGGGAACAATTATTATAATGATCATAATAAGCCGAATAAAAACTGATAATTTATGTGGTTGATATTTCTCTACACACAAGGCATAACATCTTAAGTCAAAATTGCAAGTTTTGCAGTAGAAGCGTTTTAAATGAAAAAATGATATGAAAAATTTATTTTTGAAATGTAAGAAATTTTAGAGTAAAATATCGATTGATATTTTAGAAATGCATTAAATGACATAAATTAAAAGAAAATATCTCAAATAATTTAGCCACTAATATGCAAAATGTAACATAAGATATTGTGACTTATTATGATATTATAATTTGTAGGTGTCATATGTCGACATAAGATACTTTAATAAAATTTTTTGTATAAATATTTCTTTCACTAAAGCATCTTACGTCGACATAAGTTTGTTTTTAAAGTGTAAAATTGCATAAAACTGTAAATAAGATATTATTGTATATTTTGAAAGATTTTGTACTTTTAAAATTCAATTTTTATATTTTACCATTAATAACATAAATTTAATTACAAAACATAACGTAAATTAAACAAAACGTAACATAAAATAAATTAATACTTCAGCGAAAATGTAAACTTAAAAACTCCATATTCAGATTGGAAATTAACTATTAATATAAATTAACAGTAATAAAAATAAAACAATACATTTTATTATTCTTCATCGGATGAATCCACAAGATCGGGATGTATATCAGGAATTCCTTCAACTGGTAAATTTTTGTTGAAATCACGATAAAGAGGATCAATCAAATTATTTAAATACATAAGATCATTTTTCTTCTGTTTCGATATAGGTAATAACGTATCATAGCACTTCTTTAAACTAGCTATTGTTACATTCGGAGTATTACGCTTTTTAATATTAAGTACTTCAAAAGTCGCGTTTTCATTTAGTGAATTTTTATATAGTATTTCGCCATAAGTTTTACTATATCTCAACCACTTAACCGAATTCCAATTAAATTTATTTCCATTTTCGTCCACTTTGCGCCACATAAATTTTTCTTTTAATAATGAAGAAAAATTAAAAAACCTTTCCTGCGTCATTTCCTCAACTTGGAAAACCTTTTTGAACCAAGAGTTTTAATAAATTGTATCCAGTCACGCGGATAATGTATAGTTAGGCAAGTTTTCTTCTTTTTTCTCTCAATGATTGAGTGATCTACGTCGCACTCCATGTGCTTATGACCGGGCACAAGAAACTTATGGTCAATAAATTCGATATTATGATTCTCTTGGAGGTACAGTGATAACATTATTGAAACAACTGCATTTTTGTTTTGGCCTGCACAAGAGTCGCTGTATAATACTATATTTTTAAAATTAGTTTTTGAAATTGATTGCAGATTTATTGATGCAGGGTTGGTAATAATCTCTGAAGATGATGAATTTTGATAATCAGGATCCTTATAAATATCGTCAAAATCCTCTTCAATTAAAAATTGGTATTTTGGCTGTGGCTTATTAATTATAATATTATTTTTTAAAATCCGTTCGTTATTGTAGAAATTATCAGAAACTTTTGTATCATCTAAAATTTTGTTATTTTTGACAAATGCCACTATTTTAGCCGCCCGCGTATTCAATTGCAAGATATCTATAAAAGTATTATAATTTATTAAAACTATTTTAAAAAGTAAAAAACCAAAGTAATTAAATAAGAGACAGCATTGTAGAAATTATTATAAAATATGTATATTAAAATTAGTACTCATAATAGTTCTAATAAAATAATAAGAAATAATATTATTATTATAAGTGAATTAACTAAATTTTTCCATATCTACCTATTTCAAATAGTTTCTCTTACTTTTCTTTTTCGTAAATAAAACAAATCATTTTTGTAAGTTCAAAAATAATAATAAATTTATTATTTGTTTTTATGCAAACATTAACAAATATCAATAATTTTCATTTACTTTTTCCAAATTCAAATTAGTAACTTGTATGTACATATTTTAATACCACATAACTACATCCAATAAAATATTAATAAATTATTTTGATATCAATAAAAACTTTATAATAATTTCATAATAATAAAATTATTAATAATTTATAATTTTTATACATACATACCTATATTTCGTTTCATTTTTACATTACACTACAAAATGCATACACCGACTGATTTAAGTTTTAAAATAAAAATAATGATCGAATGATTACCGAATAAAAAAAAATCATCTTATGTAACGGAAATTACAGCTAGAATTTTTATACATGCACTAGCGAAAGAGCATGTGTACTTAATTATGAATTATTTTTTGATCGTATCAATTCAAAATATCTTAAGTCTACATAAGATATTATGCCTTTTTTGAAATTTCTTTGATTAGTTTCATTACTTTATCTTAAGTGGACATAAGGCAAAGGTCTGAATGAGTTAGCACAAGGCAAAACATCTTATGTTTTCTTAGGATACTTTGCCTTTTCAAATATTTAACAGAATATAATATAAATTTGTGTTGAATAATATCTTAGGTTTACTTAAGATTGTATGACAAATGCAAAACATTAAAAAGATGGACATAAGATGAAGCATCATTGCTTATAAAAGCCGTTAGAGAAAAAATTTAAACATGGGACCCAGAGGAAAAGTAAGATATTCTATTTAAAATTTGAATACCTATTTTTTCTCATTTTTTACTTAAGTCGACTTAAGATGTTATGCCTTGTGTGTAGAGATTTAATAATCCAAATTTTTAAAAATTGCAATTATTTTAAATGGTTAGTTTATATACCTAATAGAAAAGCTTATAAACGCAAAATATGCAATAAATGTATTTCTAAAATACAATTACAAATTTAGACCTTTTCATATAATTCATTTAAATATAAAAATAAATTTTACATAAATGCAGCAAGTACCTTTGAAAATAGCTGAACCACTACAATTAAGGCTAGATTTCGGAGACACATAGGACATAGGAAATATATTCTTTGGCTTCGAAATTAAACTCGACCACAACTAATTCCCATGGTACTTTCATTACTAGAAACCTAGTGTTAAATTTCATCAAAATACCGGCATTATTTTTTGAGTTATGGTGTTTTTAAGATATATGTTTGTTAGCCCTTGAACTTTTCAAAGGTTCCAGAACCCGAAATTATGGTACGATTTCGCCCATATGCAGTCCCGTCATACTTTCAATACTAGTTAACCCTTGTACACAATTGGAACGTTCTATCTTAATTTTAAGTTACTAGTTTTATTAATTTCGATGAAAAGCTTTTACACATTGTGGGGTCTAAGAGAGGTTCTGAACCACCACTCCAATTGATCCCAAGTTAGGGGGGCACGCAAGATATAGTAAAGAACACCCTGGGCCAAATTTGAAGCTTGTACATTTGTTTCAAGTTACTATCTTTATTAATTTCGAAAAAATGCTTTAAGGTCCTAAGAACTTAGTGGCTGGTCCCCGACCCATTACTCCAATGGGGCCCAAATTTCAAAGACACTTACGAAATAGGAAGGGACACCCTGATACTAAATTTGGAGGTTCTATCTTCATTGGTTTCGGAATTATGCTCGTTTGGCCTAAATTCGATCAAAAAGTTCTAAGTTCCGAACCCATTGTCCAATCCTCACCGTACGTAATTACCGCCGTAGTTTCACTACCAATAACTTACAGCACAAATTTCATGAAATAGCCTCATTAGTTGTTGAGTTATCGTGCTTTTTTATATATGTTCGTTAGCCCTGACATCGATTAAAAGGTCCGGAATCCGAACCGTTGGGCTGATTTCGCCCTTATATAGTCCGCGCTGTACTTATAGTACTAGTTAACCCTTGTACACAATTTGAACGGTCTATCCTAATTTTAAGTAACTATTTTTAGTAATTTCGATTATAAGCCTTTAAAACTTGGGAGGTCTGAGAGGGATACAGGACCACCACTCCAATTGATCCTAAATTAGGGGAACACGCAAGAGATAGTAAAGAACACCCTTGTGGCAAATTGGAAGCTTCTACATTTTTTCAAGTTGTTATCTTTATTAATTTTAAAGATATGCTTTAAGGTCTTCGGAAATGTGTGGCTGGTCCCCGACCCACTACTCCAATGGGACCCAAATGCACAAGACACTTAGGAAATAGGAAGGGACACCCTGATACTAAATTTGGAGGTTCTATCTTCATTGGTTTCGGAATTATGCTCGTTTGGCGTAAATTCGATCAAATAGTTCTAGGTTCCGAACCCATGGTCCAATCTCGACCTTACGCAATTCCCGAAGTAGTTTCATTACTAGTAACCTACAGCACAAATTTGATGAAGATAGCGTCATCAGTTGTTGAGTTATCGTGATTTTTTATATTTGTTCGTTAGCCCTGAAACCGATTAAAAGGTCCAGATTCCGAACCCATTAGCCGATTTCGCCCATATGCAATCCCCGCCGTACTTTCATTCCTAGTAACCTACTGTTAAAATTTCATCAAGATAGCTCCATTATTTTTTGAGTTATCGTGCCTACGGACGGACGGACGGACAGACGGACGGACGGACAGACGGACAGACGGACAGACGGACGGACGGTCAGACGGACGGACGGACATGGCTATATCGACTCAGGCGGTCACGCTGATCACAAATATATATACTTTTCCATATCTAGCTCGCTTCCTTTAGGTGGTTACAAACACGATACCAAAGTTAATATACCCCTTTACCTATTCTATAGGTGTAGGGTATAATAAATGTACAATATTATTACAATATATATTAAGTGTTGCTTTTTCTTGATGTTTTTCTGTCTAAATGTTGTATTATCTTTACCTTTTTTATCTATTCTGATAAAAATAACTTTAAATTGAATTATGATTTTAGTTTTTTTAAGAACAATTTTAGACTTAAAGATTTAATAAAGAAGTGAATCAAAATTTATTTTTTATACTTTCTTCTAAACATGTTCATTCTACTTAACAATACGATCAAACGATGACTTTTACGCAACGTTGCTCAAGTTTGTCATAATTTGGGAGGAACATTATGAAATAAAAGTTTAATTTAAAAGGAAATTTAATTTTATATTACAATTTGTTAAAAGAATTGTTAAAAGAATATTTTTAACAAAAACAAAAATAACTGATATGACATAAGGAAATGAAAACAAGTAAAGAAACAGTCAGTCGGTGCAACCGACTTAGAAATACCCTACACCTATTTGGTTCAAATTTAAGGACATATCCATAAGTCATTTTAACACCATAGAAGCTGTTATTAATTTGATCGTAAGTCATAGCTAACCAAATTAACTGTATAATACTAAAAACATTTTCTAATTACACTATCTATTAAAAAATACTACAAATTCTTACTAATTAATCTATTTAAAAATATTAAAAAACAATTATTCCAATTCAATTACAAAATGAAAAAATTCTAATTATTAAATTTTGTGATAAAAAGATAATCAAAGCATAATATATTTAATAATCCAAATTTTTAAAAATTGCAATTATTTTAAATGGTTAGTTTATATACCTAATAGAAAAGCTTATAAACGCAAAATATGCAATAAATAGTATTTCTAAAATACAATTACAAATTTAGACCTTTTCATATAATTCATTTAAATATAAAAATAAATTTTACATAAATGCAGCAAGTACCTTTGAACATAGCTGAACCACTACAATTAAGTCTAGATTTCGGAGACACATAGGACATAGGAAATATATTCTTTGGCTTCGAAATTAAACTCGACCACAACCAATTCCCATGGTACTTTCATTACTAGTAACCTACTGTTAAATTTCATCAAAATACCGGCATTATTTTTTGAGTTATGGTGTTTTTAAGATATATGTTTGTTAGTCCTTGAACTTTTCAAGGGTTCCTGAACCCGAAATTATGGTACGATTTCGCCCATATGCAGTCCCGTCATACTTTCAATACTAGTTAACCCTTGTACACAATTGGAACGCTCTATCTTAATTTTAAGTTACTAGTTTTATTAATTTCGATGATAAGCTTTTACACATTGGGGGGTCTAAGAGAGGTTCTGAACCACCACTTCAATTGATCCCAAATTAGGGGGGCACGCAAGAAATAGTAAAGAACACCCTGGGCCAAATTTGAAGCTTCTACATTTGTTTCAAGTTACTATCTTTATTAATTTCGAAAATATGCTTTAAGGTCCTAAGAACTGAGTGGCTGGTCCCCGATCCACTACTCCAATGGGGCCCAAATTTCAAAGACACTTACGAAATAGGAAGGGACACCCTGATACCAAATTTGGAGGTTCTATCTTCATTGGTTTCGGAATTATGCTCGTTTGGCCTAAATTCGATCAAAAAGTTCTAAGTTCCGAACCCATTATCCAATCCTCACCGTACTTAATCACCGCCGTAGTTTCGCTGCCAATAACCTACAGCACAAATTTCATGAAGATAGCCTCATTAGTTGTTGAGTTATCGTGATTTTTTATATATGTTCCTTAGCCCTGACATCGATTAAAAGGTCCGGAATCCGAACCGTTGGGCTGATTTCGCCCTTATATAGTCCGCACTGTACTTATAGTACTAGTTAACCCTTGTACACAATTTGAACGGTCTATCCTAATTTTAAGTAACTATTTTTAGTAATTTCGATTATAAGCCTTTAAAACTTGTGAGGTCTGAGAGGGGTACAGAACCACCACTCCAATTGATCCCAAATTAGGGGAACACGCAAGAGATAGTAAAGAACACCCTTGTGGCAAATTGGAAGCTTCTACATTTTTTCAAGTTGTTATCTTTATTAATTTTAAAGATATGCTTTAAGGTCTTCGGAAATGTGTGGCTGGTCCCCGACCCACTACTCCAATGGGACCCAAATTCACAAGACACTTCGGAAATAGGAAGGGACACCCTGATACTAAATTTGGAGGTTCTATCTTCATTGGTTTCGGAATTATGCTCGTTTGGCCTAAATTCGATCAAAAAGTTCTAGGTTCCGAACCCATGGTCCAATCCCGACCTTACGCAATTCCCGAAGTAGTTTCATTACTAGTAACCTACAGCACAAATTTGATGAAGATAGCGTCATTAGTTGTTGAGTTATCGTGATTTTTTATATTTGTTCGTTAGCCCTGAAACCGATTAAAAGGTCCAGAATCCGAACCCATGGGCCGATTTCGCCCATATCCAATCCCCGCCGTACTTTCAGTCCTAGTAACCTACAGTTAAAATTTCATCAAGATAGCTCCATTATTTTTTGAGTTATCGTGCCTACGGACGGACGGACGGACGGACGGACGGACGGACATGGCTATATCGACTAAGGCGGTCACGCTGATCACAAATATATATACTTTTCCATATCTAGCTCGCTTCCTTTAGGTGGTTACAAACACCATACCAAAGTTAATATACCCCTTTACCTATTCTATAGGTGTAGGGTATAAAAATATGTTTTAAAACATTTTTAAATTATAACTGAACTGATTATTTTATTCTTCGCGCAAAATGAACATAATAATAATCAAATTTACTTAAAATAATTTTTTTTTCATTGATGTGTTGCACTCTATCGTTTAGGTTTTGTGAACCAACATGAGTGCATACTAAGTAATCAAGTACCTTAAATACGCAGTGAACACCATTTAAGTATTAATGTATTTTAATTATGTTTGTAATACGTATCAGAGAAAGGACGAATGCATTATATTTGTAATGCATTATGATTTATGCCTACATTAACATTAATTTAACACGAATAATGTATTAAAATAATTATTTTGAATTAATTTTATACACTTATTTATTGAAAAAATGCATTTTATTGGAAAATAATGCATTACTTAAAATGCAATACCAAAAATAATTAAAATTAATTGAATTACTTTTGAATTATTTGAATTACTTATTTGGATACAAAGTAATTCAAATAATTCAATAAATTATTTTTTTAATTCAAAAGTAGTTCACATAGTTCAACATTTTTGATTGAGAAATATTTTACGAAAAATGAAAATTCAGGTATTTATTTATTTGACCGTAATATAGACATTAAATTCATTACGAAGTTAATTACTTTTGGTACATTTTTAAATACACAAGTTATTAGATTTTCAGTTACTAGCTTTTTTATAACCTACACCTATAGAATAGGTAAAGGGGTATATTAACTTTGGTATGGTGTTTGTAACCACCTAAAGGAAGCGAGCTAGATATGGAAAAGTATATATATTTGTGATCAGCGTGACCGCCTTAGTCGATATAGCCATGTCCGTCCGTCCGTCCGTCCGTAGGCACGATAACTCAAAAAATAATGGAGCTATCTTGATGAAATTTTAACTGTAGGTTACTAGGACTCAAAGTACGGCGGGGATTGCATATGGGCGAAATCAGCCCATGGGTTCGGATTCTGGACCTATTAATCGATCGAAGGGCTAACGAACACATATAAAAAATCACGATAACTCAACAACTAATGACGCTATCTTCATCAAATTTGTGTTGTAGGTCACTAGTAATGAAACTACTTCGGGGATTGCGTAAGGTCGGGATTGGACCATGGGTTCGGAACCTAGAACTTTTTGATCCAATTTAGGCCAAACGAGCATAATACCGAAACCAATGAAGATAGAACCTCCAAATTTGGTATCAGGGTGTCTCTTCCTATTTCCTAAGTGTCTTGGGAATTTGGGCCCCATTGGAGTAGTGGGTCGGGGACCAGCCACACATATCCGAAGACCTTAAAGCATATCTTTAAAATTAATAAACATAACAACTTGAAAAAATGTAGAAGCTTGCAATTTGCCACAATGGTGTTCTTTACTATCTCTTGCGTGTTCCCTTAATTTGGGATCAATTGGAGAGGTGGTTCAGTACCCCTCTCAGACCTCCCAAGTTTTAAAAACTTATAATCGAAATTACTAAAAATAGTTACTTAAAATTAAGATAGACCGTTCAAATTGTGTACAAGGGTTAACTAGTACTATAAGTAAAGCGCGGGCTGTATAAGGGCGAAATCAGCCCATGGGTTCGGATTCTGGACCTTTTAGTCGGTGTCAGGGATAACGAAAATATATTAAAAATCACGATAACTCAACAACTAATGAGGCTATCTTCATGAAATTTGTGCTGTAGGTTATTGGTAATGAAACTACGGCGGTGATTACGTACGGTGAGGATTGGACAATGGGTTCGGAACTGAGAACTTTTTGATCGAGTTTAGGCCAAACTATCGTAATTCCGAAACCAATGTAGATAGAACCTCGAAATCTGGTATCAGGGTGTCCCTTCCTATTGCGTAAGTGTCTTTGAAATTTGGGCCCCATTGGACTAGTGGGTCGGTGACCAGCCACTCAGTTCCGAGGACCTTAAATCATATTTTCGAAATTAATAAAAATAGTAACTTGAAACAAATGTAGAAGCTTCAAATTTGGCCCAGGGTGTTCTTTACTATTTCTTCCGTGCCCCCCTAATTTGGGATCATTTGTAGTGGTTGTTCAGGACCTCTCTTAGACCCCCAAATGTATAAAAGCTTACCATCGAAATTAATAAAACTAGTAACTTAAAATTAAGATAGAACGTTCCGATTGTATACAAGGGTTAACTAGTATTGAAAGTATGACGGGACTGCATATGGGCGAAATCGTACCATAATTTCGGGTTCTGGAACCCTTGACAAGTTCAAGGACTAAAAAACATATATCTTAAAAACACCATAACTCAAAAAATAATGCCGTATTTTAGTATTATAAAGTTAATTTGGTTAGCTATGTCTTACGATCAAATTAATAACAGCTTTTATGGTGTTAAAATGACTTATGGATATGTCCTTAAATTTGAACCAAAGGTGTAGGGTATTTCTAAGTCGGTTGCACCGACTGACTGTTTCTTTACTTGTTTTTTTTTAAAATTCCAAATACCCAACTTTCTTATGGATAGAGTAATGCTCATATAAAAAAAATAAATGTATCGCAGCTTCTCGAACCCTTGGAGCACACTGGCTGGATTTCAATAGCGATAATGGCTAATGCACAAAAAAGTGTTTGTGAAAATTTCAGAAAGCTAGGTCTTAATTTTATTCATTATCGTGCGGACGTGGAACGGACGGACATACATAGCTGCATCGTTTTTTTTCGATTCTTATCCGATCCATAGCTTTGAATCCATATCTACCCTCACTATTTCACTGCGTCGCAAACGTAAAGGAAAATTTAATATACCCTTTTGAAGTATAGCCATTCGGGTATAATAATAATACCCGGTTGAGTGTTTCTGCAGCTCTCAAAGAGTTCTAAATTGAAGTCGATGTTATTGAAAAAAAATTAAAGTCAAAATTACATTTTGTAATTTCTGCCGCAATAATTAAACGGAAATCGACAAAATCGCTTTAAAGATTTTTATGGATTTTCAAATTTTTTTTAAATTGATCATCATCTCAGTATGAGTTATTAAATTTCAAATCTATTAATGCATTTTCTAACAGCAACGCCTACGCAAAATTTGGAAGCAATCGGTCGCACCTTTTTTATTTTATTCTCCTCGTACCCAAAAACCTTTATATATAAATTTTCATGATTATTGGCTGATCAAGTTTAGAGCCTATACACTGCAAAGAACAAACCAGCGTTCGCTTTTATGTATATAGCTTTAATATAAATTTAAATTTTGACAAATTGCACGCTCCCGGACTAGTAAGATAAAATCTGTGGGTAAATCTGCTAGTAAGATATAATACATAAATTTTTGTTTTTATTAAAATATAATTACCTTCATAGCGTTAGAACGGACGAAAATAAAACAAATACGAAAGAAAACTGTTCCTAATTTCCGGTTTCTTTCGCTATTAATTTCGAACAAATGCTTGCTGGATCTTTGTAAGAGTGTGGGAGGCAACTAAACAACGACTCCAATTAATCCCCTATGTCAGGAACATAATGGAAACAAAACAGAACACTCATGTGTCAAATTTAAGGTTTCTAACCTAATTAATTTTGAACATATACTTGTAAGATCTTGGGAAGTGTATAGGTGGTACTTAAACCACCACTCCAATTGATCTTACATTTCGGGGACAAGCAGGAATTATAGAAAACCCTTGAAGAAAATTTGAACCTTCTATATTCGTCTCAAATTTCAACGAAACTAAGGAAATTGAAAGAAACTCCCTTATACCTACATCTCATTGGGTACAGCAAAATTACAAAAACAATTCAAAAAATTAAATATTTTATTCTCCTTGTTCATTAAAGATTCGAAGTAATTTAACATTTCAAAATGAATTTAAATCTCCAACTCCAACTTTCAATTAGAATCAAATCCTTGGTTGTTAATTTCAATAACAATATTTTAGACCCCAAGAAGCAGAAGGGCTACCAAATGTATGTATTTGACGAACAATTTAATTTTGACCAACAATGTAACATTATCGATAAAGTTTTACAGAAATTCAATTCCGACATTAATGTTCTTCGTTTGATTGGTTAGGTAAAAAAATCTTCCTGCAAAATGCAAGTTATATATAAATAATGTATAAAAAAAAGGATGTATGTCTGTATGATTGTGTGTCTGTCCTGTATGTATTACTACACTGTTCATCCGATCGCCAAGACATTTTAAAAAGTTCTTGAGTACAATTTTTCGAAGGTTTTGGATATAATATTCTACATATATGGTAACGTGTCATACCACCACAAGGCAGAACCCCACAATGGGTTTATGTTCCACTATGGTTTGTCATAACTCCATAATTCAATTATGGCTTTATGACCCACCATAGGTGAGTTAGATGCCCACAGGAAATTTTAGTGGGGATATGACCCACAAAAATTCGTATTATTAAAATTTGTGGTGTTTTGACCCAGTGCTAGTGATTCATAATTCCATAAAATTTTGGGTTATAATACCATAAATTTTAAATAAAAAAAATATTTCTGTTCTTGTTGAAAGTATTCGGATTTTATAGTCGATTATCAACAAATTAAAGTTATAATATTTGTCAAGAATGTATGTATGAGGAACTCTATTTCATAAATTCCCTTGATACTCCACTGATGTTAATATTAAAACCCATTTTCGGTCACTGTTCGATTTTTCGAACAGTAAAATTCACTATTTTCACATATATTTTTTTCTATGATACCTATAAATTTTATATTAAACTTGTAAACTTTTAGCTTTTACAATGAGTGTTTCAAACTCAAAATTAACTTATTCTCGAAATACACAGGATAAAAGACCGTTATCTTTAATCATTTTTTGGAGATATTAAAACAATCTTAAAATGTATATATTCAAAAAAAGTAAAAATGACATTTTGTTTTTAAAAGTCCATATTTTCTATTTCCTTTAATTAATTTTCAAGTTTTTCACACCAGGCTCCTTGGCATTCGTACAAATGCAGCTGTTCGAAAAATCGAACATTGGACGCTATTTGAAGTTTTTTTCACACATTTTAAGATTGTTTTGTATTTTTAAGTCATTTATGAAAGCAAATTATTGAAGCTTGCTAGGACCTGCCAACACGTTTTGTTGGTTGCGTTATAAAACTTTTAGTTTGTTGGAAGTCTCCATGTTTAAAATACTATAGTTTTATAAGATCCTGATCTTTATGCTATTACTCTACTAAAAATGAACAAAAATAATTTGATGACCCCCCACCTATATCAATTTATCAATTGTATATAATTATTTTTTTTTCTTTTTGTAAGCTAATGGATTAATATTGACAAATAAATTTAACTAGCAGATTTACCCGGCGTTGCCCGGAAGCTTTCAAATTGTAAGACCGCAAGTTTCAGCCAATTTTTTGAAATACTACTTTGCTTATAAATGAAGCCACAAAAAAATATTTGTGGAGTTCCGTTAACCCATCGTGCTCCAACAGCTTTTTATAGGTTTTTTCGTTCCTTTGTTATATATTAGAAATGATTTAACCGATTAACTTCAAATTTTGTATATGTGTTCTTCTTTGAAAATGAAGTTCAATTTACTAACAGACTTGGAAGTTGTTAACCCCTGCCGACACGACGATTGTTCAAAAAAGAATTTGTAAGTAAATTACGTCCAATTTCTGAAAGTAGGTAACACTTCTTTGATTAGGCGAATGCTTAAAAAAATGTTTTGTCGAGTTCTTTTAACCGATTGCGAAACAAAAACTTAAAAAAACAGTTTGAACGATTATCTCTAACTTTTCTATACATGGTGCTTCTTGACAATTTGGTGCTCCTTGACGATAGAGTTGAGGATGTTAGGATTCCGGTGAATAATATTAACTGAATTACAATGACTATTGGTCAAATGGGGATACTAAGTTTGCCATTTTGTCATTATACTGTGTCAACATTAGTTTTCTTGAATTGCCAAAGTTTGAATAAAATATAGTCGATGGTTTAGAAAAAGTTTAAAAATCTGCTTTTCAACTTATAATTTGTTTTGTATTTACCTGAAAATTCTACTGCGCTCTTCCTCGTTTTTTTATGATTTTATGAGAGAAATGTAGTCAAAAATTTTTTGGAAAAACTGTTTTAAAATACTATGTTTTAAGCATTATATATAAGAAATTGAATTTTTTGATTTTCAATTTTCTTCAATTTTCGCCATAATTGAATTATGGAGTTATGACAAACCATAGTGGGACATAACCCCATTGTGGGGTTCTGCCTTATGGGGGTATGACACATTACCATATATGTAGAATATTATATCCAAAACCTTCGAAAAATTGTACTCAAGAACTTTTTAAAATGTCTTGGCGATCGGATGAACAGTGTAGTAATATATACAGGACAGACCCACAGACATACAGACATACATCCTTTTTCTTATACATTATTTATATATAACTTGCATTTTGCAGGAAGATTTTTTTACCTAACCAATCAAACGAAGAACATTAATGTCGGAATTGAATTTCTGTAAAACTTTATCGATAATGTTACATTGTTGGTCAAAATTAAATTGTTCGTCAAATACATACATTTGGTAGCCCTTCTGCTTCTTGGGGTCTAAAATATTGTTATTGAAATTAACAACCAAGGATTTGATTCTAATTGAAAGTTGGAGTTGGAGATTTAAATTCATTTTGAAATGTTAAATTACTTCGAATCTTTAATGAACAAGGAGAATAAAATATTTAAAATATTTAATTTTTTGAATTGTTTTTATAATTTTGCTGTACCCAATGAGATGTAGGTATAAGGGAGTTTCTTCCAATTTCCTTAGTTCCGTTGAAATTTGAGACGAATATAGAAGCTTCAAATTTTCTTCAAGGGTTTTCTATAATTCCTGCTTGTCCCCGAAATGTAAGATCAATTGGAGTGGTGGTTTAAGTACCACCTATACACTTCCCAAGATCTTACAAGTATATGTTCAAAATTAATAAAGTTAGAAACCTTAAATTTGACACATGAGTGTTCTGTTTTGTTTCCATTATGTTCCTGACATAGGGGATTAATTGGAGTCGTTGTTCAGTTGCCTCCCACACTCTTACAAAGATCCAGCAAGCATTTGTTCGAAATTAATAGCGAAAGAAACCGGAAATTAGGAACAGTTTTCTTTCGTATTTGTTTTATTTTCGTCCGTTCTAACGCTATGAAGGTAATTATATTTTAATAAAAAAAAAAAATTATGTATTATATCTTACTAGCAGATTTACCCACAGATTTTATCTTACTAGTCCGGGAGCGTGCAATTTGTCAAAATTTAAATTTATATTAAAGCTATATATATAAAAGCGAACGCTGGTGTGTTCTTTGTAGTGTATAGGCTCTAAACTTGATCAGCCAATAATCATGAAAATTTATATATAAAGCTTTTTGGGTACGAGGAGAATAAAATAAAAAACGTGCGACCGATTGCCTCCAAATTTTGCGTAGGCGTTGCTGTTAGAAAATGCATTAATAGATTTGAAATTTAATAACTCATACTGAGATGATGATCAATTTAAAAAAAATTTGAAAATCCATAAAAATCTTTAAAGCGATTTTGTCGATTTCCGTTTAATTATTGCGGCAGAAATTACAAAATGTAATTTTGACTTTAATTTTTTTTCAATAACATCGACTTCAATTTAGAACTCTTTGAGAGCTGCAGAAACACTCAACCGGGTATTATTATTATACCCGAATGGCTATACTTCAAAAGGGTATATTAAATTTTCCTTTATGTTTGCGACGCAGTGAAATAGTGAGGGTAGATATGGATTCAAAGCTATGGATCGGATAAGAATCGAAAAAAAACGACGCAGCTATGTATCTCCGTCCGTTCGACGTCCGCACGATAATGAATAAAATTAGGACCTAGCTTTCTGAAATTTTCACAAACACTTTTTTGTGCAATAGCCATTATCGCTATTGAAATCCAGCCAGTATGCTCCTTCGAGAAGCTGCGATACATTTATTTTTTTTTATATGACCATTACTCTATCCATAAGAAAGTTGGGTATTTGGAATTTTAAAAAAAAAACAAGTAAAGAAACAGTCAGTCGGTGCAACCGATTTAGAAATACCCTACACCTATTTGGTTCAAATTTAAGGACATATCCATAAGTCATTTTAACACCATAGAAGCTGTTACCTAAAAATCAAATTACCCTATCTATTAAAAAATACTACAAATTCTTACTAATTTATCTATTTAAAAATATTTAAAAACAAACAAACTTGAAATAAATGAAAATATATTTATTCCAATTGAATTACAAAATGAAAAAATTCTAATTATTAAATTTTGTGATAAAAAGATAATCAAAGCATAATATATATAATAATCCAAATTTTTAAAAATTGCAATTATTTTAAATGCTTAGTTTATATACCTAATAGAAAAGCTTATATACGCAAAATATGCAATAAATGTATTTCTAAAATACAATTAAAAGTTTACACCTTTTCATATAATACATTTAAATATAAAAATAAATTTTACATAAATGCAGCAAGTACCATTGAACATAGCTGAACCACTACAATTAAGTCTAGATTTCGGAGACACATAGGACATAGGAAATATATTCTTTGGCTTCGAAATTAAACTCGACCACAACCAATTCCCATGGTACTTTCATTACTAGTAACCTACTGTTAAATTTCATCAAAATACCGGCATTATTTTTTGAGTTACGGTGTTTGTAAGATATATGTTTGTTAGTCCTTGAACTTTTCAAGGGTTCCAGGACCCGAAATTATGGTACGATTTCGCCCATATGCAGTCCCGTCATACTTTCAATACTAGTTAACCCTTGTACACAATTGGAACGCTCTATCTTAATTTTAAGTTACTAGTTTTATTAATTTCGATGATAAGCTTTTACACATTGGGGGGTCTAAGAGAGATTCTGAACCACCACTCCAATTGATCCCAAATTAGGGGAACACGCAAGAGATAGTAAAGAACACCCTTGTAGTAACCTACAGCACAAATTTTATGAAGATAGCGTCATTAGTTGTTGAGTTATCGCGATTTTTTATATTTGTTCGTTAGCCCTGAAACCGATCAAAAGGTCCAGAATCCGAACCCATGGGCCGATTTCGCCCATATGCAATCCCCGCCGTACTTTCAGGCGTAGTAACCTACAGTTAAAATTTCATCAAGATAGCTCCATTATTTTTTGAGTTATCGTGCCTACGGACGGACGGTCATGGCTATATCGACTAAGGCGGTGACGCTGATCACAAATGTATATACTTTTCCATATCTAGCTCGCTTCCTTTAGGTGGTTACAAACACCATACCAAAGTTAATATACCCCTTTACCTATTCTATAGGTGTAGGTTATAAAAAAGCTAGTAACTGAAAATCTAATAACTTGTGTATTTAAAAATGAATTGCCAAAGTTTGAATAAAATATAGTCGATAGTTTAGAAAAATTTTAAAAATCTGCTTTTCAACTTATAATTTGTTTTGTACTTACCTGATAGTTCTACTGCGCTCTTCCTCGTTTTTTTATGATTTTATGAGAGAAATGTAGGCTTATTTTTTGGAAAAACTGTTTTAAAATACTATGTTTTTAAGCATTATATATAAGAAATTGAATTTTTTGATTTTTATATTTCATTTGAAGAAAACTGAAAATTTCATTGAATCTTTGTTCAAAACGCACAAACAGGTCAAAACCAAATTAACCATGTGGGTTTTAATTAAAATGTTGGTACAAAATTTTCAATAAAATACTTTTAATCGTATAAGAAAATAAAATTTATAGAAAACTTCATGGCGTCGTCGTGGAAAACGGGTTAATCGAACTTAACTAAAACTTTTTGCAGCCTCTCTTTTGACTGCGAAACCACCTTGTAAAATTGGACACAAATCGGAAATACAAAATTTTTTGGAAGCCCGCCACGCCGAAATGGGTTATATTATGCCAACCAAATTTATACTACTAATTGCGGTTGCTAAGAAGAACGTTTGTGCAAAATTTCAAGTCAATCGGTCAAACCGTTTTAACTCGACATCCAAAACATTGAAAAAGCTTTATTGGGCCCACGTGCCCAAACGGGTTAACCGAACTCAACAAAAATTTGTGCCAGACTCTCTTTTCGACTGCGAAACCACCCTGTAAAATTGGACACAAAGCGCAAACACAAAATTTTTTGGAATCCCGCCAGGCCGAAATGGGTTAATTTATTCCAACCAAACTTATACAGCTAATTCCGGTTGCTAAGACGAACATTTGTACAAAATTTCAAGTCAATCGGTCAAGCCGTTTTGACTCGACATCCAAAAAACAAAAAAGCTTAAAACAGCTCTGGAGCCGCAACCTGTTGACTTATAAAAATGTGACATAGCCTATGTCACTCATTGGGCTCCCAGAATTATTCCTTTAAAATTTAGTGACAATCGAACGAGTGGTTTTCACGTGAATCCTGGACAAACAAATATACAAACAAACAAACAAACAAATTTTCTTCTTTATATATTAGACTAGCTAATATCCGGTGCGCGTTGCTGCGCCTCTCAATGGAGGTTTAATTGAAGTTGATGTTACTGCGAAAAGTTAACACAAAAATGGCACACGGTTTACACATGTAAATTTTAAAATGTATGAAAGCAATCTTTTTAAAACAATTTTTCTAGGATCCAAATCTTTTTTTTGTCAATCATCGGGCCGGCACGGGTTAACCAATTGCAAATCTGTTAAAAGTGTTAATTTCATTTTTAAAACGGAACACATATACAAAATTTGAAGAAAATCGGTTAAACCATTGCTATTTTAGAGTAAAGTAACCAAAAACTTTATAAAAAGCAGTTGGGCCGCAATGGGTTAATGGAACTTAACAAAATTTTTTTGAGGCTTTCTTTTTAACCAAAGCAGTACTTCGCAAATTTTGACAATATTAGCTTCCAAAATTATTTTGACCAACCGTCGGGCCGACATGGATTAACAAATTCCAAATCTGTTAATATTGTCAACTCAATTCTCAAGGAGCATCACGTATACAAAATTTGAAGTCAATTGGTCAAACCGTTTCGAATTTAGAATAAAGTATTGAAAAAACCTAGAAAAAGCTGTTGGGCCGTAATGGTTTAATGGAACTCAACAAAATTTTTTTTTGGGGCTTTTTTATTAAGCCAAAGCAGAATTTCGTAAAATCGGAAAAAATTTGGACCCAAAATTTTTTTTGACCACCCGTCGGCCCGACATAGGTTAACAATTAAGATTAAACTGTTAATAGTATCTACTCAATTCTGAAGGAGCATCACGTATACAAAATTTGAAGTCAATCAGTCAAACCGTTTTCATTTTAGAACAAAGAAGTTTAAATACTTGCACCACAGCCCCAACTTGGCGGTCCGTTAGAGCAAAATTTTTAGACCACGATTTGTTTCCGTACCCAAAAACCTCTATATACAAATTTTCATGAAAATCGGCTGGGCAGTTTAGGAGTCAACTCGCTACATACAAACAAACAAACAAACAAACAAACTTTCGCTTTTATATATATAGATAATTTTTATTACCTGTATTCATAAATTATAACATAATTTTTTATTTAAATCATAAGTAATTTTTTACCTAAAACAAAATGTTCTTGTTTTTGTAAATTGTTCACCATACAAAATTTAGGTATGGCAGGAGCCGTAATATTTTATATTTATGATAACCCCTACTTAAGTATTAATAAAAAAAATCAAGATTAAACGAAAGATAAAAGACCCTTTCTATCGACAAAAGAGTTAAACAGTTTGTTATTGAAGAAGTAACAAGTGTAAATTTTCCAACTAAAAGTGAATTAAATTTGTTAAAAAATATAGAAAAAGTAAGTATTTTTTTTTTATAAATATAAAAATCGTGTAGGGTTTTTTTAAAAATACAAATTGAAATTAAAAAATATTTGTTCTTAGAAATGGCATTTAGAAAAGCGCTGAAAGTACACTATCTCTTGTACATAATTGAAAATTAGTGGAATGAAGATCGAGATGGAAACGTTTTTATTAGTGTATTACCACCAAACAATGTTGATGTTCTTACAGATGAAGAATTTATTGATGATGGCCTTATTCCGATCAACGATAACGTAAGCATTCTATTTTTCCACCAACTATGTGTAACGATATCTATCTTGTTTTTAGGAAAATGTAACAAAAGAAATAACTGAAACATTCGAATACACAACTGATAACAATTTTATGGATTTTGATGTAGATATTGAACTTGAACGAGATGACATTGCAGAAGAAGATTAACCATCAACATCTAAAGCTTCTGAAACCAAACGCAGAATGTTCTATAAGCCATAGAGTGTTTTTGGTGAATCAAAATGGAGCCACAAAAGAAGTCGTAACAAACAATTTTTATATGATAAGGCACCAGCCGCTAAACCACCGATCAATATTGCACAAGATTTGTTCAATAAATTAGAAAACAAGTCGCCATTAGAATTATTTGAACTATTTTTCGATGAAGAAATTTTTGAATTAATTATCACTGAAACAAATAAATATGCTAAACAGAAGAATAGTGATTTTTGTTTAGATAGTATTCACTTCAGTCGGTTCCTTGGCATATTATCTTACCAGGATATCACACGTTACCATCTATCGATGATTATTGGTCAAAGCAACCATCTCTGGGTATAAAAATTGTGAAGCAAAGTATGTCACGAAATAAATTTAAAACCATAAAAAGCTTTTTACATTTTTGTGATAATGATGAACTAGATAGGAACGATAAACTGGCAAAGGTAAAGTGTTATTTAATTTCATGAATACTTTAATTTATATTTGATTGTTTAGGTGCGACCATTGTTTAGTGCCATAAATAGGAAATTTAATCAATTTAGAGATTGGAGTGAGAAGCTTTCTATAGATGAACAAATGGTGCCCTTTTTTGGGCGGCAGTCTTGTAAAATGTACATTAGGAATAAACCAATCCGTTTTGGTTATAAATTATAATTCTTATGCTCTTCTAAAGGATATTTATTTTCGTGCATTCCATATGCTGGCTCAAGTGACGTTTATAATAGACAAATTGGTTTAGGTGCAGATGTTGTACTTCGACTACTTGAAAATAGTGAACAAGCAAATCAACACAAAGTTTAGTGACACAAAGTTTTATCGTATCAACATCTGGTCAAAAAAGCGGTATTGGCCGTTGTGGATTTCCGTTTTGAGCTCCTCAATAGTAAACCCCTGGAAGCTACATTGTTTTATAGCAAAATATAAAAATGAAAAACCTATGCCACAAAAAAATGTTCGTGTTTTTATATCTGAGAAGCTACTATTGGCATGTGAAGAAGAACCATCTCAAGATTCTCAAGAAGAATATCAACCTTAAAATTTACCAAGAGTATCAGGCACACACGTTGTTGTTTCACAAGACGAAGGAAAATATCGCCGACGTCAATTAAAACAAGTAAAAAAAAGTCAGTCGATGCAAACGACTTAGAAATACCCTACACCTATTTGGTTCAAATTTAATGGGAAGTCCATAAGTCATTTTAAAACAATAAAAGTTGTTATTAGTTTGGTCGTAAAACATAGCTAATCAAATTAACTTTATAATACTAAAAACATTTTCTAATTACACTATCTATAAAAAAATTCCTTACTCATTTATCGATTTAAAAATAATAAAAACAAAAAAACTTGAATTAAATGAAAATATATTTATTTCAGTTCAATTACAAAAGTGAAAAAATTTTGATTATTAAATTTTGTGATAACAAGCTAATATATTTAACAATTAAAATTTTTCAAAATTGCAGTTATTTTAAATTGCTAGTTTATGTACCTATTAGAAAAGCTTATAGACGCAAAATATGCAATAAATGTATTTCTAAAATACAATTACCAATTTAGACTTTTTCATATAATTCATTTAAATATAAAAATAACTTTTACATAAATGCAGCAAGTACCTTTGAACATAGCTGAACCAGTACAATTAAGTCTAAATTTCGGTGACACATAGGAAATAGGAAATATGTTCGTTGGCTTCGAAATTAAACTCGACCATAACCAATTCCCATGGTACTTTCATTACTAGTAACCTAGAGTTTAAATTTCATCAAAATAGCGGCATTATTTTTTGAGTTATTGTGTTTTCAAGATATATGTTTGTTAGCCCTTGAACTTTTCAAAGGTTCCAGAACCAGAAACCATGGTACGATTTCGCCCATATGCAGTCCCAGTCATACTTTCAATACTAGTTAACCCTTGTACACAATTAGAACGTTCTATCTTAATTTTACTAGTGCTAATTACTAGTTTACACTAGTAATTATTAATTTCGATGATAAGCTTTAACACATTGGGGGTCTAAGAGAGGTACTGAACCACCACTCCAATAGATCCAAAATTAGAGGGACACGCATGAAATAGTAAAGAACACCCATGTGCCAAATTTGAAGCTTCTATATTTGTTTCAAGTTACTATCTTTATTAATTTCAAAAATATGCTTTAAGGTCCTTGGAACTGAGTGGTTGGTCCCACCAACTACTCCAATTGGGCTCAAATTTTAAGGAGACTAAGGAAACCGAAAGCGACACCGTGATACCAAATTTGGAGGTTCTATCTTCATTGATTTCGGAATAATGCAAGTTTGGCCTAAATTCGATCAAAAAGTTCTAAGTTGCAAACCCATTGTCCAATCCTCACCGTACGCAATAGCCGCCGTAGTTTCATTTCCAAAAACCTACAGCACAAATTTCATGAAGATAGCGTCATTATTTGTTGAGTAACCGTGATTTTTTATATATGTTCGTTAGCCTTTCGATCGACTAAAAGGTCCAGAATCGGAACCCTTGGGCTGATTTCGCCCTTATACAGTCCGCGCTGTACTTATAGTGCTAGTAAGATCTTGTACACAATTTGAACGTTCTATCTTAATTTTAAGTTACTATTTTTAGTAATTTCGATTATAAGTTTTTAAAACTTGGGAGGTTTAAGAGGGGTACTGAACCACCACTCCAATTGATCCCAAATTAGGGAGACATGCAAGAGATAGTAAAGAACACCCTTGTGCCAAATTTGAAGCTTCTACATTTTTTCAAGTTGCCATCTTTATTAATTTTAAAGATATGCTTTAAGGTCTTCGGAAATGTGTGGCTGGTCCCCGACCCACTGCTCCAATGGTGCCCAAATTTCCAAGACACTTAGGAAATAGGAAGGGACACCCTGAAACCAAATTTGGAGGTTCTATCTTCATTGGTTTCGGAATTATGCTCGTTTGGCCTAAATTCGATCAAAAAGTTCTAGGTTCCAAACCCATGATCCAATCCCGAACATACGCAATCCTCGAAATAGTTTCATTACTAGTAACCTACAGGGCAAATTTGATGGAGATAGCGTCATTAGTTGTTGAGTTATCGTGATTTTTTATATATGTTCGTTAGCTTTTCGATCGATTAAAAGGTCCAGAATCCGAACTCGTGGGCCGATTTCGCCCATATGCAATCCCCGTCGTAATTTCAGTCCTAGTGACCTACAGTTAAAATTTCATTAAGATAGCTCCATTATTTTTTGAGTTATCGTGCCTACGGACGGACGGACATGGCTATATCGACTTAGGAGGTCACGCTGATCACAAAGGCCAAACTGGAATTAATTCCGAAACCAATGAAGATAGAACCTCCAAATTTGGTATCAGGGTGTCCCTTCATATTTCCTTAGTGTCCTTGTAATTTGGGTCCCATTGGAGTAGTGGGTCGGGGAACAGCCACACATTTCTGAAGACCTTTAAGCATATCTTTAAAATTGATAAAGATAGCAACTTGAAAACATGTAGAAGCTTCAAATTTGGCACAAGGTTGTTTTTTACTATTTCTTGTGTGTCCCCCTAATTTGGGATCTATTGGAGTGGTGGTTCAGTAACCCTCTTAGACCTCGGAAGGTTTAAAAGCTTATAATCGAAATTACTAAAAAAAGTAACTTAAAATTAATATAGAACGTTCCACTTTTGTACAAGAGTTAACTGGTATTTAAAGTACAGCGCGGACTGCATATGGACGAAATCGGCTCAAGGGTTCGGACTCTGGACCTTTTAATGGTTTCTAAGGGCTAACGCACATATATAACACGATAACTCAACAACTAATGACGCTATCTTTATAAAATTTGTGTTGTAGGGTACTGGTAATGAAACTACGGCGGTGATTTCATACGGAGGGGAATGGACAATTGGTTCGAAACTTAGAACTTTTTGATCGAATTTAGGCCAAACAAGCATAATTCCAAAACCAATGAAGATGGAACCTCCAAATTTGGTATCAGGGCGTTTCTTTCTATTTCCTAAGTGTCCTTGAAATTTGGGACGAACTGGAGTAATGGGTTGAGGACCAGCCACACAGTTCCGAAGACCTTAAAGCATATTTTCGAACATAATAAAGATATTAACTTCAAACTAATTTAGAAGTTTCAAATTTGGCACATGGGTGCTCTTTACTATTTCCTGTGCGGTTCCTCTAATTTTGGATCAATCAGAGTGGTGGTTCGATACCCCTCTTAGACCCCCCAAGGTTTGAAAGCTTATCATCGAAATTAATGAAATTGTAACTTAAAATTAGGATAGAACGTTCCAATTGTGTATAAGAGTTAACTAATATTGAAAGTATGACGGGGATTGCATATGGGCAAAATCGTACCATGGTTTCGGGTTCTGGAACCTTTGAAAAGTTCAAGGGCTAAAGAACATATATCTGCAAAACAGCATAACTTAAAAAATGATGCCGCTATTTTGATGAAATTTGAACTCTAGGTTACTAGTAATGATAGTACTATGGGAATTGGTTCTAGTCGAGTTCGACAATGAGTTCGGATTCTAGAAGCTTTTGATCGATCTGAGGCCAAACGAGCATAATTACAAAGCCAAAGAATATATTTCCTATTTCTTATTTGTCCCCGAAATTTAGACTTAGTTGTAGTCGTTGTTCAGGTGCTTCCTAAGAAATCCCAAAATTAAAAAGCTTATCTTCGAAATTCATGAAGATAGAAACCTTAAATTTGATACACGAGGATTCTTTCCTATTTCCGTTTTTATTTAACTCTTTTATATTTTTTAAAGGCTAAGAATTTTACTAAATATATTATGCTTGGATTAGCTTTTTATCACAAAATTTAATAAGTCAAATTTTTTCACTTTGGTTATTGAATTTAAATAAATATATTTTAATTTATTTCAAGTTTTTTTGTTTTTTAATATTTTTAAATAGATAAACTAGTAAGAATTTGTAAATAAATTAGAAATGTAATTAGAAAATGTTTTTAGAATTATAAAGTTAATTTGGTTAGCTACGTCTTACGATCAAACTAATAACAGCCTTTATGGTTTTAAAATGACTTATGGACTTCCCATTTAGTTTGAACCAAATAGGTGTAGGGTATTTCTAAGTCGGTTGCACCGACTGACTGTTTCTTTATTTGTTTTTATAATTTTTAGCACATTTTTCAAAAATTTTTTAAGAAGTTGATTTTGTAATTTTTTTAGTTTTTCAATAAAAGTATATATAATATAAATTAAAATGTTTGCTTTTTTATGATGTTGCGGCTATCTATATTTACTATATTTCAATATTTATTAAGAATTTCCTTGATTGAAAAGATAAAATCTATAAATAAAAAATATAATATTGAATAGAAAAAATGCCAAATAGCGGCCAGTGTTCGATTTTTCGAACAGCACTTTTCCAGGCTCACGAACAAGCTAGCTCAAATCTGACAACGGATTTGAATTTTTTAGACCTTAATTATCCTAAGTCTTAAAGCTTTGTCAAAAATTAAGGTTTGTTTTTTTTTTGGCCGAAAATGGATTAAAAAAATACAATATAAAAACAATATTCACAAAATTATTCAAAAAGTTCATTATTTCATAAAAAAAATTAATTTTTATATACTCAAATGAGTTAAAATCAATTCGATTACCTGTAAATTTTTCCTTTTTTTTTGTCATCAAACAACATGTGGTTAGTTTTGAAGTTTGAATGTAACATATTTAAAAATATTTATAATCAATTGAAATTTAATTTAAGTTCCGTATTACAATTTGCGCGTTGAATGCGTTTCTTCTTTTCTATATAAAAAATTAAAATATAAAATTCTACCTAATTAAAAATTTATTAAAAAAAATGAATTCAAATGAAAGTTATAATTTGAGTAATGTCGAGGAAGAAAAATTTGAATACGCGACTGGCTAAGAGTGAATATTCATTTAATATATAAGGGTTTTTAAAAAAGCATATTTTCAAAATTATATTGTGTTAAAAACTGAGTTTAACTTTGGAAATTTATACACTGGTTACTTGTAAAAACAGTAAATTTTTAATTTTTAAGTCCTAATAACCCTTAAATGAGGAAGGTTGCCAAACTTCTCAAGGATCTAATCTCACTTCCCCCCCCCCCCCCCCCCCTCTTAATTTTTTTAGGTGTAAGAATTTAACCAAAATTTGGAATTTTACTTTGAATTTTACTATCTAAGCAAAAATGGGTAAAACAGAGAGACACTTAATATGGCAATCCAATGAATTTGTTTCTTAAAAGTTTGTACATCTTATAAAAGCAGATAACGTTTAAAATATTTCAAAATTTTTTTTTGCATTACCTACCCAAAGTTAAAATATCTTCTCTCTATTTCAAACGGTGTAAGAGTTTGTGTAAACATACAGACAGACGGAAGGACAAAGTCAAAATTAAGAAAAATCTTTGACCCTTGTTGAAACTTTCGTTTTGGTGCTTTCAATTTTGTGTATAATTAAAACAAATATTTTGACAGGTATTCAAGTTCTAGTTGTTTAAAAATAAAAAAATAAATAGATAAACTTAAGTTTTTGGACCCCTTACAGCTCCTAAACAGGGGGCGTGACAAAAAAAAATTCTTCTAAATTGACTCTTTGAGGTTTCTAGATTTAACCGTTCAGAAGTTATTAAGATCCAAAAATTTTGCAAATCTTAGTTTTAGATAACGGTAAATTTTAATACCGTATGGTAACCCTTTACATTTGGCTTTTAAAAGTTTGTAAAGTTTATAAAAACAGCTGTCTTTAACTGTTTTCAGGTTGAAAATATGCCTTATAGAACTCTTGTTATAAGTTTATAACTATTTAAATAAAGATCTTTTTCCGATTGTGAGGGGCTGTAACTCTGTTATGGGAGGGGTTAAAGGGCTTTTTAAAACTTTAGCTCTAATTTTTCAATTCTATCTCTTGTAAATAATTTGTAACTTACGAATATATTAAACCTAAGCAAAATAAGCAACATATAATCATATTCATATAATGGTCATCATGATCGAAAATTATCATCATATTCATAATGATTATAATTCATATATCTCAAAGTACAAAGTTCAAATCTAAAATTTGTTTTTTAAATTTTTTTTTTAAATTTTACGCATCATTTAAATCATATGAAATCGTATTTCCAAAAAAGAAAAAAACAAAAAAAAAAAACAAACAAAAAAAAAATTCATGCAAATTCATGTTAATACAAAATGTGCAGACAAATTTCAAATTTTTATATGAAAATATTGGAGTTAAAAGAGTTAGTTGTTCAAGAGCTACCCGAAGTTTTGTTCCGATCTTAACCAAAAAAAAATAGGGAACCTAGAAATTGATTGAAAAATATTTTGTGAAAATTTCAAAACTGTAGCTTCTTTAGTTTTTGAGTTATCGTGCTGACACACAGACGGACGGACGGACAGACACACATAGTTAGATCGTACCCTTGACACTATATCTAGCTCGTCTAGATGAAAGAGCAATTTTAATATACCCGATGTCATATATGTATGCACGGGTATAAAAAATTATTTGAACTTAGCGCAAAATGAACACAATGTTCTAGGTTAGTTTGGAAAATTTTTTTTCCCAATAATGGGTTGATTTCTGCCGCTTAAGTTTTGTGAACCAACATGAGTTAATAATTTAAATACGTTCGAAAAACTTAAATGCGTTCAAAAAACTTAAATTTTTGAATTAACTTTAATATAAATTACAAATTATCTATATATATAAAAGCGAAAGTTTGTTTGTTTGTTTGTATGTAGTGAATAGACTCCTAAACTGCTCAGCCGATTTTCATGAAAATTTGTACATAGAGGTTTTTGGGTACGGAAAGAAATCGTAGGCCAAAAATTTTGCTCTAACGAACCGTCAAGTTGGGTCTGTGGTGCAAGTATAAACTTTTTTCTTCTAAAATGAAAACGGTATGACCGATTCAAATTTTTTATACGTGATGCTCCTTGAGAATTGAGCTGACACAATTAACCATTTTGGAATTCATTTTTGGAACCAAATTTTGTCGAATTTTGCGAAGTACTGCTTTGGTTAAAAAGGAAGCCTCAAAAAAAGTTTTGTTGAGTTCCATTAACCCATTGCGGTCCAACAGGTTTTTTCATTACTTTACTTTACAATAGAAACGGTTCGGCCGATTTTCTTCAAATTTTGTATACGTGTACCTTTTTGAGAATTCAGTTGACACTATTGACAGTTTTGGAATTTGTTAACCCATGACGGCCCGACGGTTGGTCAAAATAGTTTTGAAAGCTAATATTGTCCAAATTTGCGAAATACTACTCTGGCTACAAAAATAGTGTGTAATTTTTGTGTTAACTTTTTGCAGTTACATCAACTTCAATTTAACCTCCATTGATAGGTGAAGTAACGCTCACCGGGTGTTAGTTAGTAATTATATAAGAGTTCTGTAGATTTAGATCAGAAGTAAATTCTATTTTTCCTTTTAAGGTGAATATTTTATATTTACAAGTTTAACATTATTAATATATTCGAGTTAGAATAAATTTCTTTTATTTTCTTTATGCTAAATTTTTAATGAGGTAAATTTAATTCAAAAGCTACGTTTTGCAACTTAGTAGAGTATACATTTTTGGTTCAAACGTCATTATTACATGATAAAATGCCACCATAAAATCATTTGAACTAAAGAAAGGAAATCATTTTGGCAAAAACTGACGTTTCGATAACTAACGACTGAATTGATAATGTTATAAACCGAATTTGTTTATGATACTCTTCCTTATTAATGTTAAAATGTAATATGCAATTAAAACAAATCATATTTCAATAACATTAATAAATTTTAATTTTTAATTACATTAATCAATTTGTTCTGTTATTGAAATATGATCCTAAGTTAAAAATAACTTACTAATATCAATATTATGATATTAATGTTAATCATATAGTAAATTTCTTAATAAATAAATTTATGTTTAAAATTGCAACAGGTCAGTTTATTCATTTTTCAATATACAAATAGAAAGTACAAATGATAACATTTAACATGTGCAATGCATATTGACCAAAATAAAAAGGATATCTTTTGACCCAAACGTACCACTTAATACTGGAATGCTTGGCATTCTTTTATTTTCTTTTCCTTATTTCTAAACGACTTAGCAATATTAAAAGAAGTGGACTAGTCAGTCAGAGTTTAACAGTCAAAAAGAATAGTTATACAATCAAATTATTAATAACAAAAACAATTAATAATTAAAAACTTAACATGTAAGTTAACAACGTATCAAGTTACCAAATTTCGAATTCACACAGGTGCTAATATTTTCTCACCAAAAAATGCTTATTCGGCATTTTCTTGTTCCCACAACGTACAACGAAATGTTCTCACCAAAAAACGCTTATTTATTTCTCACCAAAAAACGCTTCTACTAAATTATCAAGGTTCTTTCTTTCCCATCAATAGGATTCACGTGGCTCAACATGCGTTAAAATTAGTATATAAGTTAGTACATTTTAGAATAATTTTTAGTCTTAATTTGAATATGAATTGGTAATCAAATAAATTTAAATTAAATTGTAAATTAACTGAAAAGAAATTTCAAAAAGTAAAATAAATTTGATTTTTTTATCGCAACTGTAATTACAATTTACTAATTGGCGCCCAAGCAGTTTTAAAGAGTTTTGTCAAAACAGTGTGGAAACCCAAAAAAAGCAAAGAAGCAGATTGCAGGAAGCTCTTTAATTAAACAGAAACCCTAAAAAAGCAGAAAACTATATGTTCGCTGACAGAATCACATAGAAATCGTGCTTTGGATATGTTGAAAAAACCACAAACATTACCAGAAGCATACTCAATTTGCTTGGAGCTACAAAACTATAACACGAGAAGCTACACCATGAGCAACCGAAACAGAAATTTTACAAACACAACTCCAATGAACAAACTCTTAAAAATAACAACATGCGGCAACCCTTCCCATCGTCACGACATATCAACAACGACCGCAACTTACAACGCAGCATAAAGTTTCTGCATACAACATTCAGCACCAAAAACCATCCTACCCTCCACCCAGACCTCCTAAACCTTTGGAGAGAATGGAAGCTGACCCATTTTTGCAAACTAGTCAAGTGGATTACATGAATAGACCTGCGCAATTAAATGAGGCCTATAAACGACCACCCAGCACGAGTAATCTTCCAGGTACTAAACATCAAAGACTGCACCATATGGAAATTCCAAATGAAGATGCTGATGCTGAATACAACGAAACTTATGATCCTGACTACGCAGAAGACGGGGGAAACCTTCAAGACGACATCCAGGAGATAATTTTATGACGGGCGCCTGTCCAGCGTTCCATACGTAGAATATGAAACTCGAAATAAAAAAATTTTAAAATTTCTCGTTTATACGTGAACCAACAAGTACTTCATAAAACCTGAACTTGCAACCAATGTGAAAATAGTAAAAAAAACAAACCTTTTATAGTACGCTCTGCGGGAGGAAGTATACAAATCTCAGCAAATTACAACTTCCGACGTTATAACAGTCGATGGCACTTTAAAACATCTGCACGCTATAATAGGTAGGAAAAACATTATCTTGAGAATTGATCCTACTATACAAATACCCTTAAAAGCTAAAATATCAGCTCAAGTTAACGAAATCAAATTAGAAATAGAAGGCTTGCCAAAAACTAAAAACGAAGTTCTCGCAGTCATTAACAGGCATAGGAAAATATTTGGACCAATTAATAACAAAGAAATAATTGACACTGATGTAAAGGCAGAAATCAAAACGACAACTGAAGAACCCATATATACAAAGTCAAACTCATATCCTGCGAACATGAGGAAGGAAGTCAAAGAACAAGTAAAACCGCTGCTCGAAGATGGAATAATACGACCTTCTAAGAGTCCTTATAACTCTCCTATTTGGATTGTGGTCAAAGAACCGGACTCATCAGGAAACAAGAAATATCGGATGGTTATCGACCTTAAAAGATTAAATGCTGTAACTACACCGGACACATATCCGATACCAGATATTCTAGCACACTTGCAAGCTTGGGTGATCCAAAATTTTTTACAACAATTGACCTTACTTCTGGCTTTCATCAGATAATGATGAAAAAGGAGGGTATCCCGAAGACCGCCTTCTTTACGATGAATGGGAAATATGAATTTTTAACACTTCCATTAGGATTAAGGATATGTCAAAAAAAGTCATTATAAAATTAAACAAGGAAGAACTACATGCTTTAAGCAGACTTAAAGAACAGCTCGGATAAAGCAATTGGAGCAGAATTGTCACAGCGGGAAATCGGCAAACCAATAACATTTATTTTTAGAACATTAAATTGCACCGAGGAAAGTTACGCCACAAACGAAAAAGAAATGCTGGCGATATTGTAGGCGTTGGATAACCTACGAAATTATCTTTGTGGAGCAGGAAAATTTAAGATCCTCACAGACTACCAACTATTAACCTTTTCGATGGGAAACCGAAACATGCCAAACTCAAGAGATGGAAGGCAAAAATTGAGAAATACAATTATGAGCTAGTCTACGAGCCAGGAAAAACATACGTTGTAGCAGATGCCCTCTCTAGATTGCCAACCGAAATAAACAATCTTACCGACGAATCTACAGAAACAGCAAGCAGTCCACTTCAAAATAGTGATACAGAAACAGCAAATAATCTAGACAAAGATAACTTGTCACATACGGTGCACAGCGCAGACGAGGACAACTCAACCTTGATTCCACATTGCGAAGCCCCAATTAATGTGTTTTTAAATCAACTAATCATAAGACAAGGAAGGGACTTGATAATATACGAACAACAACATCCAAGATACCATAGACACTACGTGGATGTACCAGAAATTAATCAAGCCACCCTTAAAATAATATTAAAGTAGAAATTAAACCCAAGCGTTATCAATGGTTTAAAAATTCCTAAAAACTACCTCGTAATCCTACAAAATATTTTTAATGATCACTTCAGCAAGTATAAAATTCGTATAACACAAAAGGTAGTAGAAGATGTCACGGTAGAGGAAAGGAAATTTGCCATCATCGAAAAAGAACACAGAAGAGCGCACCGAAATGCGAATAAAAATCATATGCAAATACTGGATAAATATTATTTTCCACATATGAGTAACCAGATTAAAAAATGCATAGCACTTGCGAAATTTGCAACAGCAGCAAGTACGATAGAAGACCAAACACACCAGAATTACAACAAACTCATATTCCGAAATTCCAAACGCAAATACGCCACATAGACTTGATGGAAATACAAGGAGAAAAGTATATAACTTGCATTGATAAATTTTCAAAGTTTTTGAAATTTTTCCACATCAAAGATCGTTCAGCTTTGCATTTAAGGGATAAGATAACGAAAGTTATACACTACTTTAACGTCCCTGAAATGATAGTAATCGACAACGAGCGAAGGTTTATGAGTCCTATTACACTAAATTATATCAAAACACTTGGTATCACGATATACAACACACCATCGCAGAAAAGTGAAGTCAGTGGCAGTATAGAAAGAGCTCATTCAACAACAATAGAGCTAGTGAGATGTCTGAACAAGGAATACACAGATCTTTCACAAAAAGAAACCATATACCTGGCTGTGGATCGATACAATAATACCATACATTCAGTAACAAAGACAAAGCTAAGCGATATAGTCTTTGGGAGATCAAGTAAGATTAACTTCCAAAACTTACTTGAAACTAGGACAAAAATGAATAACGAACTAAGCGAACGCATCGAGAAAAACGAGCAAGCAAAATTAAAAAGGAAGAACGAAAGTAGGGATACCCAGAAAAACTACCAAGCTGGTCAGATAATTTATGTGAGAGATAAGGAAATGAAGTCTAAACACAAGCCTTTGTACAGAAAAGAAATAGTTATGAAAAATAATAGAGTCATCGTAACCACAACAACCGGGGAAAAAATTCACAAATCCCTCATAAAAAATACTACTGATAACATAATACCTTAGTTTTACTTTTCATTTAGATTTTTAGTTACAAATGCCACAGCATGGCCAGAAATATATGAATTTAAGGGGCCCATCGCAACCATAAAACGAGGCCAGGGAAGAATAATAAATGGCAATTTCAATTTGGTTCATGTCATAAACCTTGAGATTATGACATGAAATGTCATTAAAAATACGACCAAGCTTTACAAGAAATCATCCCGTTAGTCGAAAAACTCAATTAAACGAACATGATCAAACCCCAGCTGGAATTCCAAATAAATCAAATCATGGAACCACTAGAGAAACTGAGAGGAACAAGAATAAGGAAAAGGTCAATCTACTGTATTGGATCAGCTTGGAAATGGCTGGCAGGAACACCAGATGCCACTGACTGGAATGCGATTTTAAAGAGTCAAAGTAGGAACAGAGAACAACAAGCAGCATTTCAAGATCAATCACGAGGTAATGACCGAAAGAAACGAAGTTATAAAAGGATACAACGTTATTCTCGAGGAAGTCAATAAAATGGATCAACAGCTCGAACAAATAACATTTAATAAACTTGGCATTATAAAGGAAACTTTGAACGAAATTGTACTACCAGCCGAAACCGCAAGAATAGCCATTGTCAACTTCACTACCAAAAACAAGTGAAATAAAATATGATATCACATTCTAGCCAAATCCACTATCATAAACTTAAAGCAAATACACCTGGATCAATCACGAGGTAATGACCGAAAGAAACGAAGTTATAAAAGGATACAACGTTATTCTCGAGGAAGTCAATAAAATGGATCAACAGCTCGAACAAATAACATTTTATAAACTTGGCATTATAAAGGAAACTTTGAACGAAATTGTACTACCAGCCGAAACCGCAAGAATAGCCATTGTCAACTTCACTACCAAAAACAAGTGAAATAAAATATGATATCACATTCTAGCCAAATCCACTATCATAAACTTAAAGCAAATACACCTGGAATATGAAGAACTATTCGTTAGAGATAAAATCTATGGTATACTGGGAATATGCGACAGCATGAACAACACAACCATATGCGAAAAAACCAAACTAAAAAAATTGAAGGAAGAACATTGTGTATTTCAATTTCTCAAGAGCCAAAATTCAAAATGCAACCTCGAATTCAAGAAGAAATAATTCAAGCTATTGATGGAAATACCATTTTTAATATCAACTTCAATAGACATAGCCATCATTCTTACCATCATTATATTTATTATGTTCACAATACCAAGGAAAATTAACACCACCAAGTCAACTCCTTAAAAAATAACTTCAAAACTCGAAACAACAAAAACTTCAACTATAAAACCTCTGGAATTTAAGATGGATCTAGGGAAGCAGATCTTTAAAGGGGGATGAGTTAACAACATATCAAGTTTCCGAATTTCGAATTCACACAGGAGCTAATATGTTCTCACCAAAAAATGCTTATTCGGCATTTTCATGTTCGCTCAACGCACAACGAAATGTTCTACCCAAAAAACGCTTATTTAGCGTCTACTAAAATGCAACTACAAATTTAGAACTTTTCATATACTTCATTTAAATATAAGCATAAAATTTACAACTTAAGTATCTTGAAAAATGTCTTAATTATATATTACCTATGGTAATAATTCAATAAAATATATGATATAATAAAAATTAAAAAAAAGGAATTTAATCGTTTATTAAAAAAATATTTTGCTTTGAATTTAAAAAATATTATACATAATATGTTCTATGATAAAATGCTTAGCCTTTTAAAAATATAAAAGTGTTAACGGTCACATCAACAGCTTATTATATTTTTTTTTTTTTTTAATTTGAAATTACACTTAGCAACAGCATTGCAAATTTATCTTTTGTTTTTTTTTGATAAATTTAAATTTGTGTACATTAGAAAACAAAATAAATTGGAATTATTTGTACATAATTTAGAATACTTAGGATTAGTTTCGCAATAAAATAAACAAATATATAAAACGAATAACTTGAAATAAGAATTATAAATAAAATATACATAATATATTTTATAATACATTTCACATAATATAAATAATACATACTAAACTAGTAAACCCTTCGAATTTACAACCACAAATGATAATATACATTAAATATTATAATAATAAAATAGATAAAAATCGTAAAAAAATAATAACAATAACTAATATTAATTGCACATATTACTAAGATAAAATAACTACATAAAATCATATAATATACTGCGAAAAACGCATTAAAATATTAAACTAAATAAAAATATCAAATAATACTTTTCTATAATTTAAGTAGTATTACTAAAATCTGGAATAAATTACTAAAATTTACATCACACATGATAATAAATAATAAAAATTATAAATAATAAAAAAGCAAAAATATAAAAAAAACAATAACAATATTAAATATCTACTATGCATATTACTAAAATATTATACCATAATTATATCTTTATATAGTCACATAATACAAACAATAAATAATAACAAACATTACTTATAAATAATCTAAGTTTTAATTACTATAAAATAATTAATAATAAGTATATAGAGTAAAAAAGAATTTTAAATAATACTCCGCCTTCATAAATAGAATACATCTAAGATATTGCATACGCATACATTAAATTATAAATTTTTTTTTTCTTCTTCTCTCATTACTCGTTATAAAATTGCATTCATCTATTTATCAATACAACATAGTGGTTTGTGTACATACTAGAATTTGGTAAAAACAGGGTACACCGAAATAGAACTACAAGAGAAATGGAAAGAAGTTATATTTACATAATCTAAGGTTTAATAAGTTATTCAATTAATGTTTGTGAACAATAGAAACAATATCAGGGCAGTTATGCTAATAATAAAGAGCATGATTGTATAATTTGTGTTCAAGAAGTGATAAAGGACCAGAACGTAAAAGATGGGTACATGCTATATGTAATGGAATATCAGACAGTAAGTAGAAGAAGATTAAACAGGCAGAGGCCCATGTTTTGTGGATGTGCAAAGAATGCATAGCCATCTTCAACAAAACTAAACAAATGGATAAAGGGAAAATCACCAAAATGGAGGGCATCAAAAATTCAACTTAAGACTTAATATTCAACGAAATCAACCAGCAACTACAGGAGATAAACAAAAAAATATTGGGATTAAACAGTAAAAAAAATTATATCAACGGCAATAAATCTTATGCAGAAATAACCAGCTGGGTGGCACAGTGGTTGAGTGCCGACCTTTCATGTGGAAGAGCCCGGGTTCGAATTCTAGTGAAAGTGAAAAAACTTTTCGGGTTTTCGACTCGACTCAGCTACAATTCGCCATTGGGTTCAAATTAATGGCATAATCAATAATTAATAATTATAAATCTTTAATAAAAAATACTTTAATATAAAAATATAAAGAAATGCAAAATATAATCAAATAATTTAATTAAAATAATATAACTCGCAGATATAGAATACTATATAAGTAAAATATAAAATATTGCAATGTAAACAAAAAATAGAATTGTAAATATTGAAAATCTAAGACGTTTCTACATGTTATAAGGCCTAGTACTATCTCATGTTTAAATTGTATGTGGAATTCAATAAGACCAATTTTAATAACACGAATATAATATGTGACCCCCTGTTCCAACATGTACCTATGGTATAGACAGGCTTATTAGCCTAACAGTTGAACAGTTAGCGCTTAAAAAAAAAAAAAAAAAAACCAGTACCAACAAAAGTGATAATCAACCGGCACAGCAAAACAAATAATTCAGTAAAACAATCATAATCAAGCCAAAAATAACACAGCCTGCTGAGAAAACTAAAAAAATAGTTAAGGAGAAAATTTTATGGATGGAGAAATAATGACTAGATCGAATAATGAAGCAAAGAATTTAAAATTAAAAAAAGGAATTAGAAAAAAAACTGAGAGCAGAATACAAAATAAACAACTCAAGACAGATGAACCAAAGAATGAAAATAGTGGAGTAAACAGGATCTAAAGACAGAGATATTACAGCTAAACCAGTAAATCTTAGAAAGTAATGCTATGAAACTGGTTCACATCAAACAGTATATAACAACCAAGAAATGGACATTATACTTGGATGTAGCGGGAAGCACGTTCGACAAAATGGTGAATAGTTATATAAATATACATTGGAAACACATTATGTGAGGGAAGATATTATTGTGTTATACTGTTTTAAATGCTTGGGCTTCAAT
Organism: Dolichopus griseipennis; assembly: GCA_963082915.1. Classification (NCBI taxonomy): domain Eukaryota; kingdom Metazoa; phylum Arthropoda; class Insecta; order Diptera; family Dolichopodidae; genus Dolichopus; species Dolichopus griseipennis. Next base: position 193,502,916 of record OY720441.1, on the reverse strand, counting down.
CATAAAGTCTCGGAATGTACTAAAGGAGAAAAATGCGCGAAATGTGCAGGAGATCATCGTAATCAAGAATGTAGAAGTGAATCAACAAAATGCGGGAGATACAACAATGGTTACAACAATGGTTCAGACATAAATCATAATAAATGAAACTTGAATTTTCTCATATGAAACCAAACATTACAACTTGCCAGGATACAAGGCGATTTTTAACTGTAGAGACAGCAACAGAAGAAGCAAAATATGATTTAACACCATAAATATAGATAGCAGATTCAACACAATCATCACTGATCGTTCAGCTTTGCATTTAAGGGATAAGATAACGAAAGTTATACACTACTTTAACGTCCCTGAAATGATAGTAATCGACAACGAGCGAAGGTTTATGAGTCCTATTACACTAAATTATATCAAAACACTTGGTATCACGATATACAACACACCATCGCAGAAAAGTGAAGTCAGTGGCAGTATAGAAAGAGCTCATTCAACAACAATAGAGCTAGTGAGATGTCTGAACAAGGAATACACAGATCTTTCACAAAAAGAAACCATATACCTGGCTGTGGATCGATACAATAATACCATACATTCAGTAACAAAGACAAAGCTAAGCGATATAGTCTTTGGGAGATCAAGTAAGATTAACTTCCAAAACTTACTTGAAACTAGGACAAAAATGAATAACGAACTAAGCGAACGCATCGAGAAAAACGAGCAAGCAAAATTAAAAAGGAAGAACGAAAGTAGGGATA